>PVJX010046317.1:0-12350 GCA_004027295.1 Dolichotis patagonum | reverse complement strand
TTTTTTTTTTTTTTTTGGTACCGGGGATTGAATTCATGACCTTGTGCTTGCCAGGCAGGTGCTTAAGCCACTAAACTAAATCCCTGGTCCCACAGTTGCATCTTTTATAGTTGTCTTATGGTTTTTAGGTATTTTGTTCCATTAAAAAGTTATCCTTTCTCATTGTATTTAAATTTGGGAACTTTTATTAACATATCTTAAAATATACTGATTCTTTCCTTGAAATTACCCTCTACCCATTATCCATTTCAAACCCTGCTTCCACATTTTTAGGTATTTGTTTCAGTAACACCCTACATCCTGGCACCAATGTAGTCTTCTAATCGGTGTGGACTGCTGTAATGAGACAGCACAAACTGGGTGAGTAAGGAGCAGCAGAAGTTGATATCTCAGTTCTGGAGGCTGAGAAGTCCAGACCAAGGTGGCAGAAATTTGGAGTTTATTAAAATCCTGCTTTCTAGATGATCATCACTGTCACCTCATAAGGTGGCAGCATAAGGGTGTTTTCTAGGGCCCCTTTTATAAAGACACAAATCCCAGTAGGAGGGAACCGCTCTCAAGGTCTAATCGTGTCCTAAAGTTCCCATCACCAAATGTCATCCCACTGGAGATTGTTTTAATAATGTTTAACGGGATCATATCCTTGTAAACTTATTATACATTGAAAATTTCACAAGCCAGAAGTGCACGTAATACATCTAACTTAGCGAACATCATAGGTCACTACAGTGTACAGCAGTGGTGGCAAACGTGCAACATGCATGCCACAGTCCGCTGTTAACACCGCCAGCACTAAAAGCATCGCTGGAACAGAAAGCGGTTGTTAATGGCAGGGCTGACTGGGAGCTATGACTTGCTGCTGCTCAGGAGAGCATCACATCACATATCCTCTCAAAATTCAACATTTCAATTACAGTTTCCGTGAGGCTGAAAAATCATTTGCCAACCATGGCCAGCCAGGGATTGTCTGTACATGAATTTGTGGAGGATACAAGCATTTAGATCCCATAGTAACCTTAATATTGTCTATAATTTTATTGAATATACAATGAATTAAACTCTCCAATTCAGAGAAAAATGTCATTAGACTGGGTTAATAAAGCTTTATAATGACTACATTAAACATACTATACAAATAAGAACACAGAAAGATTTAAAGTTAAAAAAGTAAAAATGATATGCTATGATAATACTAAGGAGACAATGTAGGCACAATGATGTCAAAACAGGAGACCACATGCAATAAAAGCAGTCACCGGCTTAAGGAGCTTACATTCATGGAAGAATCCATTGGAAAATATAACAATCTGAAATTGTGGACACCTGATAAAATAGGGTCAAATTAGGCAGTCAAAACTGAGAGAACTAAAAGTTTAAATAGATAAATTCACAGTTGTTGATTGAGATTAGTACAGCACTTCTAGTAACTGATAAAACAGAAAAACATATCACTGATGGGAACTGAACAACACAATTAATAAATGTATGTGGTTAACTGCCATATCTAGTGTTTTGCACACAACAAAATGCAGAACAAACATTATTTTCCAGTATATTTGAAATAACTAGAAAAATATCTACTAGGAATTAAGTTTCAACCAATTTCTGTGAATCAAAATTGTATGTGTTTTCTGTCCACCATGTAACTAAGCTGAAAATGAACAACAGAAAAGCTCCACAATTTTGAAATTATCAGCTATCTGCATATACATATTTACATTCAATGCATGCATACACACAGATATGTGTGAATGTATATCTGTGTGCTAAATATAATCTGCTTTTGTTTTTCTTAACATTGCTGGTATTTCTTTATTTCATGTTCTTTATGGACACAGTCTATGAATTTCCTGTCATTTTCTTGACACAAAGCATGAAACTGCAGAAGAGCCAAAATGTATGTAATCCTGGTTAAAAAGAAAAAAAAAGAGTGGGTTAGAGAAAGGGTTTGCATTTCTGGTCCTATAGGTGTCTTCCCGTGGCCACTTGTGATTTTTTCTCAGTATCTAAAAGGTATTATAAAGGAACAGACATGCAATGTATTTGAGCTTTTCCTGCTTTTTGGGCAGGAAGTTTATTAGAGGGTAGAATCCAGTGTTGTATTTTACTGGCTTTCCCAAAAGGAAACAAAGAGGGGCAAATAGGACTGGGAACCAATATTGTTTTTTGTTGTTGTTGTTGTACCGGGGATCGAACTCACAACCTTGCGCTTGCCAGGCAGGCGCTTAAGCCACTGAGCTAAATCCCAGGCCCTGGGAACCAGTATTTATTTATTTTATTCAATCCTCAGAGGAACTGCAGTGTGTTTTAGGTGATGCCCCCTTTCTGGAGAAGCACTGAGGTCTAGGGGGCACAGTAATAACTGAGCCCCAGCCTCTGCCTACCCTCCCTCAGCAGCCCCAGGCCTTGACTGCAGGAAGTTCTCCTTAGTGTGAGAAGCAGGAATGAGCCTTTGATGAGCAGGATAATGCGTTGAGCAATATGTGACATTTTATGAAATATGCCTAACAGTGCCCTGAAAAAGCTTCAAAAACGCTTGTCTATATTAGTCTTTACATGCACCTTTAGAAACAGGAAAGTAGCCAACATTGTCAGCCATGATTTGACACGCACAATCTTTTAACCTTTAAAGACTAGAACATTAGAAAACGAGTTATTTGCGTTTAAAAAATTGCATTCACTTTCCCCTTCTGTGCAGCACTATGAGATGCAACTAGTTTCAAATTCCAGATTGCCTTCTCCCATTAAGACAAGGCATGGAAGTCTCGACCGCATTATTTTCCTTTAAAAACAGATAACTAGCACCTTAAACTTATTTTTCTTGAATTTAACTCCTAATAAGAGAGGTTTTCACTGTTTCAGATGGAGTGAGGTGCCACTCCTGGGAGGAAGAAAAGATTCCCTTGTATTCTAAGGGATGCTGTTTTCTGGCGTCCAAGGCTGTTTTACTAGGAGCGGGCCCAGCAGGGTCAGTGGAGAGCAGTCGCGGCTGCGCGGTCCCAGCACTTCCAGGCGCGCAGGAGGGACACGCAGATGCGCTGGCTGCTGCCTCGGGGAGGAGGACACCAGGCCCGCGGGCTGCAGTCCCTTCCTGCAGCCAGCCTTGTCGTGTGCCAGGGAAAGCAGACCCTTTCCTGAAGCCAGCCAGGTAAGGTAAAGATTGCTGTTCCGATTGCTGTCACCAAAGGGGCACGAGCCTGGGGAGGGGGGACTGAGTTTGGCTCTGTGGGGTTTGGTGGGGTGCGCAGTGTGCCCAGAGTGTTGTAAGCAAGGCAGATTGGCTTGCACGTTTGCTAGCAGGAGAAGGACTCTTCTATCTAGCACTTTGATATATTGAACTGGTTGCAAAGAAATTTCAACAGGTGGGGGAGGTTTGCGGCGCAGAGCCGCCCCCACCTGGGTACCTGCCTTGTCTCTACAGCGATTCGTCGAGGAGCCTAACTTGGCTTTTCAACCCTGCTTTCCAGGCTCGGGAGTCTGCGGCCACAGTGGGCTGAGGGTGGCCGGAACGCCCCTCCCCGCCCCTCGGAAAGGCGGAAAGGGGCGCAGAGCGCCCGAGCACAGCTCCGTGCGGAAGCGGGCTTCCCGGCCGCCGGAACCCTGCGGGCAGCCTTGCGGGACGCACACTCGGGTCGCCGGTCCCCTGCCCTGGCCGAGATGCACAACGCGTCGTCTGCGGAGCCCGACCAGGCCAACGCGTCCTGCCAGGCTCCGGCGCCGGGCTGCTCCAACGCGTCGACCCCGGAGCCGCTGCCGCTGCCGCTGCCGCAGCCGCTGGCCGTGGCCGTGCCGGTCGTCTACGCGGTGATCTGCGCGGTGGGGCTGGCGGGCAACTCGGCGGTGCTGTACGTGCTGCTGCGGGCGCCGCGCATGCGGTCGGTCACCAACCTGTTCATCCTCAACCTGGCCATCGCCGACGAGCTCTTCACGCTGGTGCTGCCCATCAACATCGCCGACTTCCTGCTGAGGCGGTGGCCCTTCGGGGAGCTCATGTGCAAGCTCATCGTGGCCATCGACCAGTACAACACCTTCTCCAGCCTCTACTTCCTCACCGTCATGAGCGCCGACCGCTACCTGGTGGTGCTGGCCACCGCCCAGTCGCGCCGCGTGGCCGGGCGCACCTACAGCGCCGCGCGCGCCGTGAGCCTGGCCGTGTGGGGCCTCGTCACGCTGGTGGTGCTGCCCTTCGCGGTCTTCGCCAGGCTCGACGACGAGCACGGCCGGCGCCAGTGCGTGCTGGTCTTCCCGCAGCCCGAGGCCTTCTGGTGGCGCGCCAGCCGCCTCTACACGCTGGTGCTGGGCTTCGCCATCCCGGTGTCCACCATCTGCGTCCTCTACGTCACCCTCTTGTGCCGCCTGCGCGCCATCCGGCTGGACAGCCAGGCCAAGGTCCTGGACCGCGCCAAGAGGCGGGTGACCTTCCTGGTGGTGGCGATCCTGGCTGTGTGCCTCCTCTGCTGGACGCCCTACCACCTGAGCACCGTGGTGGCGCTCACCACCGACCTTCCGCAGACGCCGCTGGTCGTCGCCATCTCCTACCTCATCACCAGCCTGAGCTACGCCAACAGCTGCCTCAACCCCTTTCTCTACGCCTTCCTGGACGACAGCTTCCGGAGGAGCCTCCGCCAGCTGATGGCCTGTCCCACGGACTCCTGACTGCCCCGCGCGCCCCGCGTCTCGCCAGCCCTGCCCTCCACAGCCCGAGAGTGGTGCCCGACAGGCAGGAGCCACCTGAGAGTTGTACCCGACAGAAAGCCTCGGCTCCGGGAACACTTGCTAGGGCTGCAGATTCTCAGGCCCCAATCCAGACCTACAGCCCCGGGAGACTTGCAGTTGCGCCCCAGTGTTTACGTCCAGCCCTCGGGTGCCGCCCCGCGTGAGGAGCGCTGTAACCGAGATCAGCGTGCCGAGCGAGCGCTCCCTAAAGGGGGAGGGCTGGGGTAGAACCCTGAACTTGGCATCGGGTCGGGTTAAGGAGAAAAGGGCAGTTTCGCTGACCCCGAGGCTCTCCAGGCCAGGCGGCTGGCCACCGCGGCTGTAGGAGGCGCACACCGCGACAGCAAGTTGCGCGCGGAGACGCCGCGGGCGCCCCGGGCGCCGGCTCTGTGCTCCTTCTGCGCTTCGCTTCTTTGCCTCTGGCAGTGACTGTGCGCTTTTGCGCAAGCTGGGGAAGGGCCTGGCCTGGTCCACGTGTCCTCCTCCGTGTTCGCTAAGTGCTGGGGAAGAGGGACAAACGCACGCAGTCCGTGCTCCTCTCTCCAAGGTTCCCTTTCAACCCCAGATCTCACCGCGAAGTGCTCCGTGACTGGCGCTGCGGGAACTTTGCTTGCCCAGCCGGAAAGAGCCAGGAGCCAGGAATCAGCGGGAGTTTCGGGTCTCAGCCAGGTTTTTCTAGGGGGCAAACGGAACAGCTCCGGGGGCGCGGCTGGGTGTGTGTCGGGCCGTGCTGTGGGTCTAAATAACTCCGCTCCCTTTCCTAGCGCCATTTGCGCCTTTTGCCCCGCCAACCCCTGTTCCCGGCTTCGGAAACTGCTTCTCACTGTCGCTTTGCAACCGGCTTTCCGAAGTCAGGAAGAGCCTGGGCCGGGGTCCTCGCGGTGGCGCCAGATTCGGCGCCCCCTTCCGGAGCTGGGTGTTCAGACAAGGGCCAGGAGCTGACCTTTGCCTGGAACTCCCCGCCTGCTGGCTCTTCACTCTTTCACTAGTCCTTTCTGCTTCTTGTAGAGGAAACCAGGCCCTGCATTCCCCGTGGCCCCAGTCAACCCTAATAGGATGTGGACTGTGCCTTGTGGTACTTGCTTGTGTGAGTACTGTTTTTCAGGACTGGAAACTACAAAAACAATTCGTTTGTCCTAATCTCACAGATATTTTTGAAGATGGAAAAAAATAAGAATTGCCATCTACGCTCCTCTTCGTTTTCCTTGTCTCCCATACTTCTCAGACATTGCCTTAGGGAGAGCCAGGAAGCTGAGGTGACCAAGGACCTTCGATTTTCCTCGGCTGACATGTTTCTACCTTTATTCCTGAGGCCCCATGAGGGAACCTGGTAATAGTCTGTGCAATCTGGTAAATATCCGGTTCTGAACTCAGAATAACCAGCCAGTACCTACTCTTATTTTTTCTCTATTTGTGGGAGACAAATTTGGATTAAGAAAGGATCGAAAATTGAGTTTGACTGATCATCTGTGATTTACACCTCAGACAGGCCAGAATTAACTGCACTCTGATCACTGATTACAGTGCTTCAAAAGATACTGTGTTTCAGTATGAATTCTTAAAAGGAATGAAAATGTCTAAACATGTGTCCTATGGTAAGAGTCATGTGTTATGTGTAAGAACATAATTTTGTTTATCTAGTTTGGCATTTAAAATCAATTTCTCAATGATTTAGCATCAAAATACCATTAAAAATATATGGAGGAGAAATATTCTCCATTGGTGTGGGGAGGCATAAGCTTTCCCTCGTTTGGGGAAAGAGAATTGGTTGCTTAGCTCTCAAAGGTTTTAGGAACATTGAGATAATTCATAGATACTGGTTTAGAAAATGTTTAGAACCTTTCTGCCGTGGGTGCAAATGGTAGTAAATTGTGTAAAATAAAGTTTCACAGATTTTCCTTAAAACTCACAAACTTTGTGTATGAGCTGTCTGTAAGTTTTCAAAAATTAAAGCTTTAAATCTCACAGTAACTTTTAAATTGCCCAAGATGATAGACAAAGACCGAAGTAAATACAAACACAGCCGAGTGTGAGCATCTCGATTCAGAACTTCATCTGTCTTCATGAACACAGATTAGAGGAAGACTGAAGTGATCTATCTGTCCACTGCATCATCTGTACCACTGCTGGACCTGAAGCTGTCTTGGAATCTACAGAGATGACGGTTGGAAAAGCAAAAAACACAAGGGCTGGCATCACTGTGTCACCCGAGTAAGGAACGGACTGGCAAACTAGTATGCATAGGGGGTTAAATAGGATGGTTTCATTCCAGCTTCCTAAATCACTGGATAAGCTATTGCATCCTCCTACATTGTTAGCCTTCGTATGTGCATGTAAGAGGCCAGACTGTATAATCTTGAACTCTTTATGTCTTCAGTAATAGGTAGAATATAAATAACCATGCAAAAGTAAAAGTGATTTACATCATTATATTGGGGTCTTTAATTCTTTGTTGAATTTTTGCCATCTTTGCATAAACTATATTGTTTGGTTTTACCACTCCTGATATGTAAAAATGTTCATTTGGTTTTATTTAATTCGGTACAGTTGCATAATGTGTTTGTGCCTTTTCTTGTGAGATGCAGAAACTCTGTCAGTCCATTCCAGAGGAACTCAGTTTAAAATAAAACCTAAAACATTGTGTGTGATAAGTACATATTCTATTTCCTAAAAACATAAACTATATAATTCAGTCATCTTAGCATTTATACATTAATAATTCTTAATGACTTTGCCTTCTTGGAAAAGTTATCTAAAAAGTAACAATGAATAAACAGAAATACGTGGCAGGACAAGATTAAGAATAAACCCTTCCCCCTGTTAATTTGGATGACTATGAAAATGATGCAAAAGTACTGGCTGACACAAAGATCCCAGAATTTATTTTGGGCAGAGAAAGCACAGTAAGCTTTTACAATACAGTCACAAGCCTCTTTTCTTGAATATGTGAGCAGCTGTGTGGAAGGTAAAGGAAAGAGAAATTGCTTAAATGATTAGAGACCATGTAACATTCAATTAGCAGTATGCATAGGTATCACCCAGATATGTGCAGGGTAGAGAATCTCATCTGAAAAACCCAAGCAGACTCACTGCGAACCCTTGTATCCTCAGTAACATGTTGGCGAAAGATCAATAATGTCGAACATGACCCACTGTAGACGGTAATCATCTGTGCTTATGGATGTTAAGAAAATGAGACAAAAATTTCACATTATGGTCCTTTATTAAGACAGCCCAGAATTTGACACTTTGGTCCCCATTTTATATACAAACAAAGTAAGAAATACAACAAGATGAGATATACACTTTAAAGAAGTGGGTCAATTTAGCTAGGTACACAAAGACCAATCAAGACTAACCGGAGCTCCTATTCTAGGAATGTTCCATACAGTTTCAGCAGGAAGGGACTTGTTCACAGTGTGTAATTTGGAGATGTTAAACTATAAAAACCATTGATGTCTCTGAAATAATCAGTGAATCAAGTAAGTTATACATAATCTTATATGATGAGAGATAAAAGAAGGGGTAGATTTAATAACAGAATTTGAGGACTGGAGAATGTGGTTCAATGGCAGAGTGCTTGTCTAGCATATGTAAGGCTCTGGGTTTGATCTCCAGCACTGAAGGAGAGAGACAGAGGAGGAATAGAAGGAAGGGGGAAGAAGTAGAGAGGGAGAAAAGGAGAAAGGGCCAGTGGGTGGGGAAGAGAAAAGAAAAGAGATACACTGCAGTCTTAAACTTTTGCAAAGCATACGGAGTTGTTAAAGGTTATATAAAAATAATTTCTTGACCAAATTACTAACTGCAAAGGCACCATGTGCATTTCAGTCTGCAGACTTCTGCATGTCAAGGTATGTTTCAAATTCAGTTTTTATATAAAAGAGTGTTAAGGGGACCCGTATTTTATACAGGACAGAGTTTTGCAATGAATAATACTCACTTGGAACTTAGGGAAAGCACTTAGAATGTTTTACCATACCTGACAAGGTGTGTGACGTGACTCCCACACAAACTTTCCTTCAGTCTCCGTTCAGTGACCCTGCAGTTTCCCCTTTCAACCTCCATGGGAGCGGTGACCTCTCTAGGGTGCTCTGAAGGCAAATCAGATTGGATAAATTTGGTGCGTCCTTCTGTAAACATTTCTCCATGCTGTTGCTCGCTACCTCTCTGTTTACCAGACTTTCAAAACCTATTGATATCTTTTACATTTATTGCCAGTCATCCAATTCTCTTTGTCCATTTAAAATTCTGTGTCCTTTAATTACAATAGTTCTTAGAGAAAAAATAACAAATATTATCATCTTATGCTGGGGTACCTATATGAAAATATAAATACACATGTGCGTGTAACAGGTTTGACAAAATTTTAGTCCTATAATCCCCGCACTAGGGAGGCTGAGGCAGGAGGACCATTGCAAGTTTGAGATCAGCCTGGGCTACAAATTAAGTTGAAGGCCAACCTGAACTGCATGGTGACACCCTGTCTCAAAAAGACAAAAACAACCAAAACAAAACAAAATTTCAGTGAGCCTTCTGGCAAGCCTAGAACTCAATAAGAAATCAGTTACTTGGAAGAAGCTTACTGCATAAAGGCAAATATATCACCAAAATGTAAAATGTCTTAGAATGAAATGATAAATTCAAAAAGTCTGTTCTGGTTTATGTATAAATGTCCCCCCAAAGCCTCATGCGCTCACAGGTGGGGCTTATGAGAGGTGATTGGTTCATGGGCGTGTGATACTCAGCTGTGCATTAGTCCACTGATGAGCTTATAGCTAAATGTGCTGTTGGGAGGTGACGCCTGGGGTCACTGGGGTCGTGACGTGGAAGGGTGTACTTCTCTCCCGGCTCCCTTGATCTCTCTCTGCTTCTTATCTTCCGTAACACAAACTTTCTCCTTTGCCACCCCTCTCTGGCGTGCTGCTCTGCCTTGGAGCCAGCCAACTATGGATTGAAATGTCTGGCATTGTGTCTCAGTGATGAGAAAATAATGAAGACATAATCTAAAATATTAGATTTCTCTGAAGACAAGCATTTTGATAGCTGGAGATTCTTCACATATCTGTGAAACAGAACAGAGTCTGTATAGTTCCGCACCACCCCGTCCCCGGGCCCAGCACACGAGGCACATTCCTTATTCACAGGTACCCGGGTTACCTCCGAGACCCACTACATTGGGTTCTCCAGACTGTGTCCAGTATCACAATTTCTCGAGCTCCCCCGAGACTCCAGAATGAAACATGTGGAACAGAGCCACACAAACAGGAGACATCTCCGAACAGAAAAATAAAAGCTGGTGCTATAGTTTGAATGTGTCTGTGAAAAGTTCGCGTGTTGGAAACGGCACTCAGGGTAGCAGAACTGAGAGTGGAGACTGCTGAGAGTTGATAACTCGTGAAGGCTTGACTCTCATGAATAGATTAGTGAATTAGTGGGTTAATGAATTCTCGCAGGAATAGTTTTATTACAGAACCATTCTATCTTGTCCTGTGTGCCATCTGTCATGTCAGCACCCAGCAGGGAGGCCCCCAAAGATACTGAACAGGTGATGGTGCCATACTCTTGGACTTTGCTGCTAAACCTGGAACCATGAGCAAAATAAATCTCTTTCCTTTATCAGTCACCTAGGCTCAGGTGTTCCATTATAGCAACAGAAAGCAGATTGTGACAGCTTGTCTTTACATTCCACTGAGATATAGGCATTATTCTGAGAAAACTTGAGACACTTGACTCAGTTGTACTTCTTCGCCCTGTCATTACATTTATTGGTTGTAAGGTTTATTTTTAATCATAAAGAATTATTTCTTTGCCTTCTTGCCATGCTTCAAAGCTCTTTAAGCCCTGTTAGTATAGTATATTGTTATAACCTTACCAAAATAAACACTGTCCTTGTGAATAATATTTTATGTTTAGTGAATAAAAAATAAAGCTAATTTAATGAATTCTATTTGTTTTTCTTAGTAGTGAGAGCCATACTGATAAAATAAATCCATGGGAATTATGTATTTACTTTCTTATTTAAGGCATTTGTAAAAAGTGGACTTGCCTGCCACCTTAAGGATGAATTGTGCAGAAAAATCAGGACTTGCCGTTGAAGCAATACTACCTTAAACAAAATAAAACCAGACATGGGATGTACTAACCAGAAAACCCAAGAAAAAAATCTTGACTTTGCTTTTACTTCTTAGAGCTTATCTTTTATAGACTTCCTAATCATGATTTCAGTGCATAGTATTTTATAGTGATGGAAAATGTGATAATGGGTTTTGCCGGCTCTCTATAGCTCTTCTTTTACTGTTCCTATTTGGAGTGTTTTTTCTTGTTAGTACAATGGGTGTCTCTATGCATATATTTTATCTTTTCTAAAAAAAATCGTTTCTTTAGGGTATGCCTAGATGTGAACCTGTTCCTTCACCTTCCTGCATCTGAACTTCCAGATCCCACATCTTCCCTTCCTTCCGCCTATTAAATGGAGGTTTTCCCGACCTAACATGGGCTGCACTGAGTGTCTCTCCATTCCTTTTCATGTCACTTTATCAAAGGCCTTTTGTTTTGCTTTGTTTTGCTTTGCTTTTACTGTTCCTATTCTTGTTGAAATTACACATATTCACTCCTACTTCAAAATGATCCAGGCCATTCAAGCATTCTAATTATAGCTTTAAATAACTAAAAAGAGAAGAGCTTCTTTAAACTCTTCTTTGTAGATGAATGACAGCTAATAAATGTAGAAGGAATGGCAGAATTAGAAAAATCATCATGTTGCAGTAAAAATAGCGACCACTTTGCAAATTCAAACAAAACCCATCAAAGGCTGCTGAAATTATTCACTGAAAAATTAACTGAGAACAAAGGTTTTTACATGGTGCCAAAATATCACCCCAAGATTGCTTGCTAACTAATTGAAGAGAAAAATATATACTTTTATAAAGTAGAAATCTGACTGTACTACAAAGTAACCCAATATAATGTGATTAATGACAAGACCACCTGGGATTATGTACCACTGTGCCTAAGGTATTTTAATATATCCAGCACTACTATGGTGTGTTCTTGCCCTAAATGGTTTTTGTTTTGTTTTGTTTCATTTTGTCTTTTTGAGACAGAGTCTCACTATGCAGTTCTGGCTGGCCTTGAGCTCACTTTTTAGTCCAGGCTGGTTTTGAAATTGCCATGATTCTCCTGCCTTAGCTTCTCAAGTGCTGGGATTACAGGCATGTACCACCATGCCCGGCTTTTGCCCTAATTATTTAATCATTACCCAATCTAATTTTTTTTTACTTTTAATTTAATTTTATTTAAAGAGAAAAAAGCAAAACAGAAAAGAGGGTAGAAATAATACAGAATTTAAAAAAAAACCATTAAGAAACCACTACTTGATAAATTACATATTGTCTTCTTAGAAATAGTTGTTCATGTTACAAAATTAAGGCAAACTAAGTGAACAAACAGTGAGGCTGTAAACAGTTCTGTTCAATGATCCAACAAAAACTTGGTAATATGGTTATCAATCCCACACACTTAAACATACATGCTGTTATATCCTTTAGCGCATTTTCTTTTCCTCCTTTTGCTTTTTAAGTACATTATCTGTTTAGTTATATCATGTTTTAGCTTGCTCAGTACCTTATTGATCT
>PVJX010046316.1:0-12107 GCA_004027295.1 Dolichotis patagonum | reverse complement strand
GAAACAAAAGAAAATAAATTTAAAGGCCCCAGAATAAGAGCAATTAAAAAAGAAAGAAAGAAAGAAAGAAAGAGAAAAAGAGAAAGAAAAAAAGACTAAGAGAGAATGAGAAAGGAAGTCTTTTCTAGTCTTTTAAACTGCTACATATTTGAGACAAATGGCCGATGGAGAATACAAACAGACAATATCTGAGCAGAAACCCACCATAGTTAACAATCATTATAATTTATAATTTTTCCATATTATACAGTATGATAGCTCCTGGGCTAAAACCTTTATATATACATTATCTCATTTGCTGCCTTATTGTGAACCTTTAAATACTTAATACTATCTTTAACACATTAGAAAACTCAAAGTGATCCTCCTGCCTCAGCCTCTCAAGTGCTGGGATTACAGGCGTACACAACCAAGCCCAGCTTACTTTTTTGGTAATTAAAAGACAGTAGAGGTAAAGATCATCCCTAAGCAACTGCACCAAGAGAAGACAAGCTAGGAGGTGTATCAAGGAGACATCAGAGTAGCAAGGGTCGCACTGATCTCAGTATTACATATTTCTAGGTGGGAACACATTTATGTCTATCAAAACAAGGGGGAAGAGATAAGGTGACTGTAACTCAGCACTATCCAATACAGGAGGTCACTAACTTCATGTGGGAAATTTAAATCAAATCCAACAAAAAATTCTATTGCTTGCTTGCTTCATTTCACGTTCATTAGCCACAAGTGGTTACTGTGCAGCAAAAACATAGGACATTTCTATGACTGCAAAAAGTTTTGCTTTGGCACAAAATCCTTGAATATATTAAAAACAGAAGCTATAATCCCAGCACTCGGGAGAGGCTGAGGCAAAAGAATCACCGTGCATTCAAGGCCAGCCTGGACTGCTTAGCAAGACCCTGTGTCTCAAAAACAGAAAAGTAGGGGGGGACATTCAAGTAACATTTGATAAGTGTGTTAGCCAGCTTTCTTATCGCTAGACACAACCGGCAGAAGTTTGCTTTGGCTCATAGTTTTAGGCAGTTCAGTCCATGGTTAGCTGGCTCCAAGTCAAGAACATCGTTGTTGAAGGGTGTGGCAAAGCAAAGAAGCTTAGTTTATGACTGCCAGGAAGCAGAGTAGACACAGTGCCAGAGAGGAAGAGGCCAGGCACCAGACACTGATGCCAGGACTACACTTTGATGATGCACCCCTGGACACACACTCCACCAGTCTGATCTACAACCTAAGGTCTTCACTTACTACTTAAAAAAAAAAAAACAAGTCACAACAGTGTATATTTATGGAGAACTATGTTTTGTTTACAGGTGTGTACACAGTATAGAATGACTGAGGTAATTACTGTATCATGTCAAATTGGTTTTTGTACAAGACATCTGACATTTACTCTTAGCAATTCAGAAAAACACTTTTATTTTTGGTGGTACTAAGGACTGAACTTGGGGTCTTCACGCTGAGCTTCATACTCAACCCTATTTATTCGTTTGCATGTTCATTTGACTTTGAGACAGGGTCTTTCCCAGTCCCTAAATTACCCACCCAGGCTTAAACTAATCATTGTTCTGCTTTAGCCTTCCAGAGTGCTGGGATTGCAGGCATTCAAGCACCATGTCTAGGCAATTATTAATTACAGTCATCATGCTGTGCAATAAACCTCAAAAACATATTCCTTTTGTCTAATAAAATTTTGTATCCTTTGGCCAACATCTCACTATGCCCTGCTCATTCTACCAGCCTCAGCTGACCCTCTATCATTGTACTGCACTTCCACAAGGTCAACTTACCTAGCTTCCACGTGTAAATGAAAACATAGTATTGACTTTCTATGCCTCTCTGATTTCACTTAGCATAAAGTCCACTTCATCCAAGTGTCACAGAGGACAGAATCTCCTTCTTTTTAAAGGCTATATAGTACTCTCTTAGACATACACATACCACATTTTCTTTATACATTCACCTACTAACAAACACCTAAGTTGATTCCATATCTTAGCTATTGTGAATACTGCTGCAATGAACATGGGAGCCTGACTATAGATTACTGGGTCAAGTGGTAGTTCATTTTCAGTTTCTTGAGAAATCTCCATATTGTTTTTGTTAATAGCTATAATAGTTTACATTTTTACCATGAGTTTATAAGGGTTCCATTGCCAATACCTGTAATCTCCTGGGTGCATGTGAGGGAGGATGGGCTAGAGATTGAACTCAGGGCTTTGCACACGCTAAGAAAACACTGTACCCCTGAGCTACATTGCCAGCCCTCATCTATTTAGTCACAGTCACTCCACAGGTGACAGGTGAGATTTCATTGTCATTTTAAGCTCATTTCCCTAATGACTGGTTAATTTTTTTTTTTCACAAACTGTTGGTCATTTGTATGTCTTCTTTTGAGAACTGTCTATTAAAGGTTCCTCTTCCTCTTTTTTTCTATGCTGAGGATCAATCCTGGGGCCTCATGCACGCTACCAGGTAAGTGCTTCATGACTGAGCTACACACCCTGCTTCATTTCTTGCCACTGAGTTGTTTGAGTTCATTACATATTTTGGAGGTCTGCCTCTTATCAAATTTATGCCTTGCTAATATTTTCTTTTTATGAAGTTTGTTTATTGATTAAAAACAGGACTGTTCATCTGTCAAAGTGTGAACACACTGGAATACATTAAATATATATTTTTGAAACTTCATATATTTTATATAAAAGTATTACATGTAAAAGGCAGTATTACACTTGCTAATAATAACCAATTTTTATTATGCTGTACTTTTCATCAGAATTTTGAGACACTTCCCAGCAAATATATTGAGTATACAAAATAAAAGATGGCACCAGGTGTCTAGATAAGAGAAATTTGGGGGTGAAAAATAAGTTGTCTAGAAACAGTGTACATTTAAGTTCCAAAGTCTTCAAAATTGAAACAATTCTTAAAATGTTCTTTCTAAAAGCACACTGATTTTATTCTTTCTTTCTCCCCCCACCCCAGGGCCTTTACGCTTGCTAGGCAGGCACTGTACTGCTGAGCTACATCCTTTGCCCTGCAGTTTTTGTTTTTCTTTTAATGTAGTACTACGGATGATTCTAGACCTCATGCAAATGCTCCATATCCTCCTGGCTGGACTTCAAATACTTGTTTTTGTTTTATTAGGGACTGAACCCAGGGCCTCTGGACTGAACTACACATCTCCAGCCATATTTTATTTTTTGTTTTAAGACAGGGTCGTATTACATAGTTAAGCTGCCCAGGGCTGGAACTTGCAATCCTCCTGCCTCAGTGGCCCTGACAGTGATGGATGATGGGCGTGTACTTCTATGCCCATCACATTTTAAATCTCTACAGCAAGAGCTTGGAGGAGTGAGTCTCATTGGTAGAGTGCTTGTCTAATTTGTGTGAGGCCCTGGGTTGAATCCCCAGCACTATGTTAAAGACAAACAAACCCAAAAGCAAGTATTTCTCTCAATTCCCCTCTCCCCACCAAAACCTCCTAGGAAAATGGGTAGTGGGTATGCAGTAACCAGGTGTTTTGGTCGCTGGCTATAGCAGTATGGAAACGTTTAGTTCTACACAATCTGCACCTCTGTAGAGGTTTTATGTGGGCAGGTACTTGCCCTAGAAGGTTTAAAGACCTGGCCTGGCCAAAAATAACCAGTCATGCTCATTAAAGAACAATGGGAAGTACAGGAAAACAAAAACACCTGTAATCTTATCATATAAACATACAAACCTACTGACAGTATTCTGCTGTGTTTATTTCCTGTGTTTTTCCCCCTAATGACAGAAAAACATACATAGTGGTACCTCGATTCACAAACGCAATTCTCTTGATAATTCTGGTTGCAAACTGAATTGGATAAGAACTGAATCAAATTCAACGTTAGGTTCAATGTTGATCTTAGGGGGAAATTTGATTCGCCTCTTGTTCAATTCAGTTTGTGACCAGAATCATGGAGAAAAATGAGTTTGTGACCTCAAAGTGGTGGCCTTGAGCTTCCAGACATTTTATTAGTGTGGCAAACTGCTGCTGGGGTAACCTTGATCACTGAGACTGCTGCACATGCATTTTCAGTTTCTTCTCTAAGGGCCGGCAGTGCAGTGGGTTTTCTGCAATACACGACATCCTGTAGGGTCCCCCACATAAGGGTAACATCATCTGTTGAAAAGACATACTATTTTTTTCTGAAATGTATGTACATTTTTTGGCAGCCCCCCCCCAATAACTATATATCAAATGGAATTTGAGATGCTGTGTTGTTTGTTTTACTGAATTAGTGTTTGGTTCTTTCCCTTCCCTTCATATATTTCTTAATGTCTGATATGGAATCTCACTCTGCTGGCCTCAAACTTCTAGGCTCACAAGATTTTCCCAAATCAGCCTTCCAGGTTTGGCAGGATGGCACACACCTATAATCCTAGCTCTCAGGAAGCTGAGGCAGGAGGATCACTGTGTGAGGCCAGCCTGGGCTACAAAGTGAGTTCAAGGCCAGCCTGAACTACATAGTGAAACCCTATCTCAAAAAGACCAAAAAGAACAACAACAAAACCCACCAAATCAGCTTTCCAAGTAGTCAGGACTACAGGCAAGTCCTTCTGTTTAACTTCCAAAAAGACCTTTATTAATGCTATTTATAATTTGATTACTGGTGCTGGGGATGCAGCTCAGCAGCACAGCACCTGCCTGACAAGCAGGAGGCTGTAAGTTTGATCACCAGCAACAAAATAAATTTTTTTAATTTTTAAAAAATTGATTACTTTTAAAGTTTTCTTTTGTGTATTTATATTTAGCTATTTCTTTGGGGGTTTTCTGTGGTTTTTTTTATTTTTTGCTGGTACCAGGGATCGAACCCATGACCATGTGCTTCCCAGGCAGGCACTTATGCCACTGAGCTAAATCCCCGGCCCATTTTATTTAGCTATTTCTTGCAAATATTTTCTATCTGTGAACTGTCTCTTTGCCCCATTGTTCACTTTGCTGTACAGAAGCTTTTAGTTTGATATAATCTCACTTATCTAATTTTGCGTTATTGTCTATGCATATAGTTATTTAGACCAATGTTGTAGAGCATTTCCCCTGTTTTCTTCTAGTAGTTTTATTGTTTTAATATACTAATTCTATTATACAACAACTATATTTTAAAAATTTGATGTAATGGAATAAATGTTACTAGTTTTTGGTTTTGTTTTTTGCATTCTGTTTTGTTTTCTTTTGGGGACACAGTCTTACTATGTATTTTTAGCATGGCCCTAAACTCATCATGGAGCTCAGGTTGGTCTTTAACTTGCAGTGATCCTCCTGCCTCAGCTTCCCAAATGCTGGAACTACAGGAATGTGGCACAACATCCATCTTAGGGTGAGGTTTGATCCCTAGTAACCCCCCTATGTTCTTGTAATTAAAAGTCAGTCTTCCACTTGTCAGCTCAACTCAAAAGAGAAGGAAATATGAAAGAAACAAAAAAGATTGGCAGGAAATATGCCAAAGTACTAATAATAGTTTTATTCCTAAGTATAAAAACTAGGAGGAACTTTATTTTGTTTTTAATAACTATTTTCTACTATTTTCCAAAGTGATCATGTCCCACTTCTGTAATGATAAAACAATAAAAAAATGATTAAGTCAAACAAAAAGATAATCATCTTTAAAATTCCCAGCAGTGGGCCGGGGATTTTGCTCAGCAGCATATGTGCCTGCCTTGCAAGCGTGTGGTCATGAGTTTGATCCCCGGTACCAAAAAATAAATAAATAAAATAAAATTCCCAGCAGAATATCAAGTTACACCCCATCCATCTCACTCTCAAATATGACAAAGCCCCCTAACTATCTCTGGGCCACCAGTCTCCCCCTAACACCAACCCCTTTCACATCTTGTCATCAGTTATCCTGTTATACTAATCCCTGCTGCAAATCCAACATATGGAATATAAAATACAATCTTCTTGGCTCTAGACAAAACATTTCTAAATACTCTGGCACAAGTCTGTCTTTCCACGTTTATCTGTCAATACTATCTTATCAAATTCTCAGTTCTAAGGGCTGGGGATTTAGCTTAGTGGCACAAATGCCTGCCTGGCAAGCAGGAGGTCGTGAGTTTGATCCCTGGTACCAAAAAACCCACAAAAAACAAAAAAACAAATTCTCACTTCTAGGAGAAAGAACCCAGGGCTAAGAATTACAGGCATTGGAGAATACATAATCTCTCAGCATTAGTTCCTTTAATGGAGACATGCTGTATGTGAAAAAAATCTTTAAGTAAGTAAAGGACCAGCATACAAACAAGTAGTGTTTCTCAACCACGCATTGGAGCACATGCCTGGAAATCCAGCACTCAGGAGACTGAAGCAGGAGGATCCATCATAAGTTGTATAACAATTATATAATAACAATTATACATGATTTTATTCTATTATATAACAATTATATTTTTAAAAATTTGCTGTAATGAATAAAATTTATTTAGGGCAAGGTTTTGTTTTTTGCATTTTGTTTTGTTTTGTTTTGTTGACATGGTCTTACTATGTAGTTTAGCTTGGCCCTAAACTCATTATGGAGCTCAAGTTAGAGACCGCCCTGGACTACACAGTGAATTCAACAACAGTTAGGCTGGGCATGGTGGTGCAGGCCTGTAATCCCAGCATGCAGGAGGATTCCAAGTTTGAGGCTAACCTGAGCTAGCCTGAACTGAAAGCTTGAACTACATCCTGAGATCTTCTCGCAAAAGAAAAATTTTTTTAAAATTTTTAAACAAAAAATAAAGCATGTTTCTCATTAGCAAACAGGTTTTTCTTCACTGGTTCCTCATTTTCTTCACTTTTATATATATGCTTCATATGTCACTACTTTGCTTCTTTTGAAATTTCTTCCCCATCTTCTGAAAGGCTGTTAAAATTCAAAGTCTAGTTCAAGTTCTCTCCTCTAAGTAGTATTCTCTGATTCTATCAAGTCAATATGGCCTCTCATCCTCTGAACCTCCTCAACGCTTGGAGTTTATCTTAACAAGTAGTGGTATCCTTGTTTCCATTACATGTACCTAAGTCCTAAGTTCCCAGGTGGAGTTCAAATTTCTTGCTAGCAGTCGCTCTGTTTTATATAAACCCATACACCTTTCTGCTATCTGACACTTCACCAGGCATATACTGTATGCTCAAAAAATGTGCTAATCTAATTTATGGATTTAGATGAAAATCATCAAAGTAAAAATACTGTCTGGATTACTTTTGTAGTGGGTTAGGAAGCTAATGATTCTGTATAAACAGCAAGTTTCTAGTAAGCAAATAATTTAATTCAATAATTTAGTACCACTGACAAGCCATATTTCAGCTATATGATCTCACTGTGGTTCAATATAAGTGTATAAAAATATGAGCAATAGATGACCCTAAGTGAACTGCACTTGTATCACTTCAAAGCCTCTTCCATGTAAGTCCTAATTAAACATATATTGAACTAAACTGTTTTATTTGATCTCATTTGGAAATACACTAAAATGTCAAGATAATTAAAGTGAGAACTACTCAAATACTGATTCCTAGGAAGTGATAATTATATAATTATATATAAAAATAATTCTCAAAGCTAACTGTCTTAAGTGAGTGCTAAAAGTTTAGTGTAGACAGCTTGAAGGCATAATTTTACTTTATTTTCATTGATTTAATTAAATTCCTCATAAAACAATTAGGAAATGAAATAACCACATAAAGCCCAGTCTTTTCTTCTTGCTAAATTACTAATCAGCACTAGGAAACAACTACTCTAATGAGCTGTTACCAATGTTCTAATGAGAATAATGCAACTTGAGTGCCAGAGGAAGTTGCCTTATTAAATCCAGTTAATTACTTGGAAATTAAGTCCCAGTGGAAAGAAAAAGAAAGACCTAGAGCATAGCTAAACCCCAGCAAAATACACTCAGCAAGATAAATCGAGACTCTCTTTCAGCCGCCCCAGCCTTCCTCACTGAGAGGGAAAGGGGAGCCACTACCTGAGGATGTTGGGATGCGAGAGTCTGTTCATGAGCTGCACTTCCTTCAGCATGTTCGCCCGGTTACTGCTCAGCGTGTTCATCTTCAGAGCCATCACCTGACCAGAAGCTCGGTGGCGAACCTAGAAAATTAAACAGAATAGAAGAGAGGGTCGAGTAGCGTAGCTGTAAATGAAGTCAGTCTCCACACGCAGACCATGCCAAGGTGTGTTAGTGTCAAGTTTTTTCAATGTTTTTTCTAGTAAACATCTGTTTTTGTTCAATGTTTTTATTAGTAAACATCTGTGACACAATGAATACACTGACTGTGGCAGCGCCAGTTTAGATAAATAATTACAACAGAGTCTTGCTTTCATTAATGAATTTATTCCATTGCAGACCAAAATTATTTCACATTGAGGCCAGAAAAATGTTAATACTGTAAGAAATCAAATCCTTTTCCTGAAGGGCAGAAGTATTTAGTTATATAATTTTAATATATTTCTTTCTACACAAGATTGAATTTCAAAGTTTCTATAACATTTCCAGTTACAATAATAAATCATTAATATCCTTTTTTATTTATTTTTTTGAGACAGGGTCTCGCTGTGTGGACCAGGTTGGCCTCAAACTTGTGGCGGTCCTCCTGTCTTGGCCTCCCAAGTGCTGGGATTATAGGCATGAGCTACTATGGCCAGCTAATATCCTTTTTTAAAATCTTGAAAAAAACGGGAAATTTTTGAACCCAACTTCTGATGGCAGTCATTGGTGAGTTAGGATACCACTAGTAAAAAGTCCCTAGGTAGAATTTTCAGAGAGCACAAAAAAAGGTATGCAAAGGCCAGGGATATAGTACCTGCCTGATAAACAAAAGATTATGAGTCTGAATCCTAGTACCCCCCCCCAAAAAAAAAGCGCAATCCTGTATAATGCACTATAAAACTGTCTCTGTAAGACACTAAATTCACATACTTATAGCCTCCCCCAAGCACCATAAAAATACATCCGTAAGATAAATGCAGAGGCTGGGGCTACAGCTCAGTCGTGAGTGCACAGGCCAGGCAGGGACTCCACCCCAGGTCTAATCTCCAACACCAAGAGCTGAGGGGAGAGGACCACTCAGGGTAAATACAGACAAAAGTCAGTGAACTATTTGGAGCTAATATTGTAGTAACTCAACCCAAAACACCTTGTAACACTTAAACACACTCAAGTCAGATACAACAAACATGAGCTACACCACTTACACTACTGTCCTTATACACAAAGCAAGTCTATTTCTAACAGTTATTCACTCTTTACATAATGCAACCTGTTTTACATGTGGAAACATTATTTTCTCATTTCAGGCCACATATCACCGGTTTTGACAACTGTAACGCAGCTGAGCATGGTGGTGAATGAATGACTGTAATCCCACTACTCAGGAGGCTGAGGCAGAACTGTCAAAACTGATATTTTCCAGTAGAAAATATCACAAGTTACTTTTCAATAACTCTGTAATAACAGTAGCTCCTAGAAGTTTAATGTAACTAATAATGCAGGACAGACCTCACAGCTTATTAATAGTGTCGCAGATCAGCAGATGGGATACTTGGAGGAGCCACAACAGCCTCAGGCAAAAAACTGAGGCCAAAGCTAGGGATGAGGCTCAGCTGTAGAGCCCTTAACCAGCAAAGGCCAGGTCCTGGGTTTGATCTCCTACAAAAGAAAGACAGACAGACAGACAGACAGACAGAAAGGCAAGCAAGAAAGCAAAAAGAGGAAAAGAAAAGAAAAGAAAAGAAAAGAAAAGAAAAGAAAAGAAAAGAAAAGAAAAGAAAAGAAAAGAAAAGAAAAGAGCAAAGCTGAAGCACAGCCCTGACAACCTCTCCTAGGTCACTCGGTGAGATCTGGCACTGAACTCTCTCGGTACATCAATGACCCTGTTGTCATGGACCTCATGACTGATGAAAGAGAAGCGGCTTTCCTTATCAGATCCTGTGTGAATAAGTTAAAAGAAGTACTGAACTCGCTGACAGTATTTTTCCAACTCTATTTACACAAGACATCTGTGTTTTAGGGCTCTCCATCTGAAAACCACTCCCTTTCCATCATCTGAAAACAAAACCAAAAAAAAGTTCACTCTTAAATATCATAGAACAATGTGTAAAAGTCAAAAAGAACCAATTTGCATTTCAAACCAATCAGGAAAAAAAGTCCATTGCCTGAAACAAAAAGGTAAGATGTTGTTTACAATGCATTCTTTTTTTTTTTTTTTTCTTTCTGGTACCGGCAATCAAACTCAGGACCTTGCACTTGCCAGGCAGGCAACTGTGCCACTGACCTATATCTGCTAGACTCATTCTATTTTGTCTTTTATCTCCATAAAATATTTCTCTCCTTGGCTGGTAATTTAGCTCAGTGGCTTAAGCACCTGCCTGGCAAGTGTGAGGTCATGAATTCAATTCCTGGTACCAAAATATATATATATATATATACTTCTCTGCAGCCCCACCCCCACACCTGCTGAATTTTGCATATATATATATATATATATATAGTCTTCTTGAGGCAGGATCTCACTATATAGATCAGGCTGGCCTCAAACTCACAGCAATCTTCCTGTCTCAGCTTCCTGAGTGCTGGGATTATAGGCATGCACTCTACTTACCTTTTAAAGCCACATTCTGATGTCCCCTCCTCTCTGAAGCTCCTTGACTCTCTCTAGAGACTATTTGTGGTTCTTTTCTTTATAGTATCACCTTAGGACTACATTTACAGAACCAGTACAACATTCATCATACAGCTATGTGCAAAAATATCTTTTCACTGGGCTAAAAAGCACCATGAGACCAAGAGCTCAGCTGCATCCATCTTTCCTTTCTTGGGCCGAGGGCCTGACATATCTCTTGAGCACCATGGAAACAATGGAACAGTTACTTAATACTTCTAACATATCTTCTATACACCACAGAATCTTTTTTTTTTTCTGAATTTGTTAGCAAAGGTATGAGGAAGGATATAGAGAAAAAAATTGTAAAAGATCTATGTTTTTTTGTTTTGTTTTGTTTTTTTGGTGCCGGGGATTGAACTCACGACCTTGCGCTTGCCAGGCAGGCACTTAAGCCACTAAGCTAAATCCCTGGCCCCAAGATCTATGTTTATAGCAGCATTATTCATGACAGCCAAAGCCACTGACAGACAAATGAACAAAACATGGTATTATTATTAAATAATATTTAAACACAATATTATTCCACATTTAAAAGGCAGAAAATTCTGACACATGGATGAACTTTAAGAACATGCTGAGTAAAAGAAGCATGTTACAGAAGGAGAAAGACCATGTAACTCTACATATATCACATACTTAGTCAAAATTATAGAGATGAGAAGCAGAAAGCTGGTTACCATGGAATGGGGAACTGTTTTATGAGTTTAGTTTTACATATGAAAAGTGTCTGAAAGTTGCTTATACAACAATATGAATATACTTAACTCCAATAATTGTGTACCTCAAATTGTTAAGATGGTACATTTTATGTTATGTATACTTTAGTACAACTAAAAATAAATAAATGTAACAAAACTACATTGGCTGGAACTGTAAGTCACGGTGGAGCTTCCCAGCCTGCATGAGGGCCTGGGTTGTGGGGAGGGGAGAAAGGGAGAAGGGAAGAAGCAGATGAGAAAGACAAAAAGAACAGGAAAGGGTGAGAACAGGTAGGGAGAAGAGGGAGAAAAGAAAGAAATTATGAAAAAAAAAAAAAGTTGAGAGCTGAGCACAGTAGCACACACCTGTAATCCTGGCACAGGAGGCTGAGACAAAAGGACTGCTGTGAGTTTGAGGCCAGCCTGAACTACACAGCAAGACTGTCTCAAAAAAAACAAAACCAAAAAACACCAACAAGTTCAGAATCTCTTCTCTGGTACAATGCCTAGCATTTAATAGTTGCTGACTACCAAAAAAAAGTTCACTGAATTTAAATAGTTAAGGAGTCAAGTTTGTTTTTGTTTTTTGTTTATTTTACAGTACTGAGAATTGAACCCAGTGTCCTTGTACTGAGCTATACCCTGAGTCCTTTTATATATTTTATTTATTTATTTTTTTTTTTTTTTGAGAAAGGGTTTTGCTAAATTGCCCAGGTTGGCTCAGACTTGTGCTCCTCCTGCCTCAA
>PVJX010046315.1:0-12291 GCA_004027295.1 Dolichotis patagonum | reverse complement strand
GGTATCCTGAATGAAATACTAAATAAAACAAGATATCAGGTAAAAAACAAAGAATCTATGTATCTTTATTGGCTCAGTAATTGTAGCAAGTGTATGTTAAAATATAAACTGGGTGTAGAATGCATGGAAACTCATTGTAGTACCTTCTTAATTTTTCTTTTAATCTAAACTTTTAAAAATCTATCTAAAAAATTAAAATCATATTTTAATTACAAGGGCTACGACAATATTTTGAGCTGTTGGCAATATGAAAAGAAAAAGTTAAAGAATTTCTAAAATATTGTGAGGGATGTTATGAGATTTATTAGTTTTTCACAATAAATTTAACTTGAAATTTGGCTTAAAAATAAAAGTAGCAGGGCTGGGAGTTTAGCTCAGTGGCACAAGCACCTGCCTGGCAAGTGCAAAGTCGTGAGTTGAGTATCAAAAAAAAAAAGTAGCTTATGATGCAGCCTACCCTGATTGTCCACATATCACAAACTATTTTCCTTAAATAATATACTAAACAAAACAAGATGTTAGGTAAACACCAAAGAAGCTATGTATCTTTATTGGCTCATTAATTATAACAAGTGTATGTTAAAAGTAAATGATAAATTTCAGGAAAATTGAATTTGGTAGGATATTTTGTTTTTTCATTAATTTTCTACTTGGAAATATGTCACTGCAAAGCTGATGTAGTTTCCATTAATTCTCACTTTCCAGATGAGAAAACTAATATAAAACCTAGATGTACTCAATATTACAAAGTGAGTAAGAAAGAATCAGGATCTATACCCAAGTTTAAGGCTCCTAGGTTTTTTCTACCACATCAGTGGTTCTAGATAATTTTAGTTTATAAAACTGTCATTAAAAGCATTCTGCTATATGTTTATTTTTATGTCTATAAATTAAATACATTATTTCTAAATTAATTTGTTATAGATTATAAAACACACTCTGTAGTATTACTATTCAATATCAAATAAGTTTTTATATATTTTTCTGTATATCATGTGCAGATTCATTTGAAAGCCATTCATGAATAGCAGTATTCCAATTATTTACTGGCATGTAACAAATGATATGAAGATAATAATTTTCCATGATAAAAACACTTATTATTATTATTATTATTATTATTATTATTATTATTATCTCTCATGGTTTTGGGGTTGCCTGTTCTCAGCTTGGTGGCTGTCATGCAAATCCCCACATGAAGTTGTAGTCAGATGGTGACTAGGTCCTGAGTTGTTTGCTCACTCATCTCTTGCTTCTGCTCTGGGAAATTGAAACAGCAGAAAAACTGACTGATGTCTAAAGCATCTCCATCTATATGTTCTCTGTTTCCTTCCGTGTCACTGGTTTAGGGCCACTGGGATTCTTACATAAAGGCTTAAAGCTGTAAGGCATGTTTCAGGAAAGACAGAAATGACTCCCTGACCCCCAAATTTCTAACTTGCACTCAAAATTCATGCAGCATCTTTATTGATTCTGTTATTTACAAGGATGACTATTGTTAGCATATATCTAAGAGTGAAGGCTAGACTTAGACTCTATTTTTTGATGGAAGTGACATAGAGAATTCGGTGACATGTTTAAAAGTCATTTAAACCAGAAATTTTGGTAATTTTGTTTTGGCATATGTGCTTTGCCCAAGGATCTATTGGCACAGAAAGATGTAGCACCCAGGTCTTCTCACATAGCTGCCTGGCTGTGGAAATGCTCACAAATAATTTGACCAATATTCTTCTCTTTTGTAATTCATTAAAGACATGTGATATTCATTCTCCAATGATTTAAAACTGTTTCCTTCTTCTCATCTGAGCATTGAGCAGACCTTTAAGGACTTTTCTCCATTAGTCCAAAGCTATTTCCACCCCAACTGAAGATCATACAATAAAGGCTCTGACATTTTTCTTGTATATTGAGATTTAATGTAAATTATTGATATTTTACTAATTATTGTAGTGAGCCCTTTCTAGGTCTTTTGTATTCATCATATGTAATATATCAGTTTATAATTTAGTTTTCCACTCTTTTAAACTAAGAATAACTGAGAGACAGAAATATCAGTATTATTGTCATTTGTGTTAGTCACTTTTCTTGTCTTTGGGACAAAATAACTGACATCCATAACTTAAAGGAGCAGAAATTTAATTTGGCTCATAGTTATAGATGCTGGTCAACTTACCTGGGTATAGGAAACCTGCTCACATCATGGTGGCCAGGAAGCAGATAGAGAAAGGATGCACTGGGAAAGGATACATATGTTTCTAATTCTTGTCCACAGTAACCCACCTGCAAGCAAGCCCCTCCTCCTAACAGCAAGTCAGCTATGAAACCACTGGTGGGTTAATTCATATGTAAGTATAGTGCCCTCATGATCCACTGCATTTCCAAATGTATGAGGCTTTTGTGGGACACCCCAGATCTAAACCATAGCACTATCTTACTTCAAAGATAAAATTCTACTTCAAAAATGTTTCTTTTAGAACAAAGGAAACTACTTCTTATTCTAAAGGGTGGTAGCATGCACCTGTCACTGGAGTACTTGCCGATGACACTATGACTTTAAATTTTAAAGTTTCTTCTGCGACTTTAAATTGTAATCTTATCTAATATCTTAGACTTATCAACTTTTCTGTTCTTTTTTTTATAGCAAAACACTGATGACTTCCAAACTCAAAACCAGTATTATTTCAGTAATATATGCAATCTATATATTATCGATACTTCATGTGTCACTAAACAATCTTTAGCAATTCTGGCTTCCTACAGCCTGTAAAATGGATAAAGAATGTGAAACGAGTTTTTCTCTTGTTCCATGCTTTGAAATTTCTTTCTTTTATTCCAGGTTTATCTTTGCTTCTTCAAGGTCTAGAGGTAGTGAGAACTAAGAAAAGGAGAAATAGTTGTATACGTTTTACTTTTCTGGTCTGAGGATACTAGTGTTTTTTCCCCCTCATCTCATTAAATTTCCTATTCTCATTGTCAAACCTTTCCTATACTTTTATATATTCAGAATTTCCAATACTTGCAGTATGTCTGTTGAAGGGTTTGGAAAGCAGAGTTTTAATCATGAAGATACAGTATTCTCTATAACTTTAAGGGTTTGTATTTAGGAGGAAAGAAAGCACAGATGAGTTTTGATCTCTGAGATATTAGATTATTGAGAAAAGGAATGAACAAGGACAAAGAGGCAATAAATAAAGGTAAGACAAAAAACTTGTAGTCCAACAAAATGGAACTGGAACAGATATATTCAGGGTGCTAATTCTCTGAACCCATGACATTGCATTATCAAATTTTTAGCTCTACATCATTTTAGTCACTACAGTAACCCAGTAACAGCTTCCATTTGTTTTCTATTTCACAAAAGAGAAAATATTATGGAATATAATGAACATTTATAATCACCTGTAAGTTTTGTATAACACTTGAAATTAATTTAATAAAGGACAAAATATTATTTACTCAATTAAAAGCAATTCTTAAATACACATCCTTCAGAAACAGTTATAAAGATTAAAGTCTCTCATACTTTAATTTCATTGATTAAGAAATCAGTGTCTCAAATGATGAGAAAAGGAGAGAATAACCACTGAACTCCTAATGGGTGGCAGGGGACAGCTCTCATCTATAAGATGGGAAATTATCACAATGAAGACTAAGAGTCTCTCTGTCTCTGTCTCTCCCACTGTCTTTTTTTTTTTTTGTACCAGAGATTGAACTCATGACCTCATGTTTGCCAAGCAGACACTTACACCACTGAGTAAACCCCCTGGCCCTCTCCCACTGTCTTTCTGTCTACCTCTGTGTCTCTCTGTCTCTCTCTCTCTCCCTCCCCCATCTCCCTCTCTCCTTCACCATGTTTACCTTTAGATAAGTAAAAGCTTTTTCTGAGGTATATGTCATCTGACATGAGCAATATCCTAAATGTTCTACCTCAAAAGTACATAAAAAGAGACTTAAAGAAGCAGGAAGAGCCAGCTTCTCTGTGGAAAGTAATTCTAATTCTGAAGAACAGTGCTGGAGTGAGAAATGAGATCTTGACAATTACCAAAGAAATATTTTTAAGATAATAGATCTGAACAGTGGTCCGTTGCCCGTAGAACAGGAGCAACACAGACAGTTGGCTTTCTCCCTAGAAGGGCAAACCTTGAGTACCTAATGATGGCAGTTCTGAGGTTTCAGAGTTCTTTTAAGGAAATACAAAGGAAAAAAATGCTCTACAGGTCATATCATTTCAAGATTGACGTTATTTTCTTTTATTTGTTTTCATTTAGTTTTGGTGGTGTTAGTAAACTGAACGTCACTGGGGGGTCAAATCTTTGTAAGAGGAGGAAAGCAGAGACATGAAGCAACTACATGGAAACGTCAGGAAGATTTGCTGCTCATGCACACATAAGGTTAGGCATTTCTTTCCAGAAATTGCTAAGTTAAGAAAATGTCAGTAAAAGCATACTGCTTTTGACATAACTTCTGTAGTAATCCATTCTTTACTGGAGATTCTTTAACTTGCAGAATTTTATTTTAAGTTCCATTATTGCTTGTGAATACATGAAATAATTTCAAGAACTACAGATGTTGTAGCTCATTTAAACACCCAATTTTTCTTTTCAGCTTTTGTCTATTTACATATGGAAAATAAAATTTCCTTGTTTGACCCAAAGTGTAAGTGAGTTTTGCTGCTCTCTGTGTTCAGCTCTCTCACTTGTTAGCACTGCTCATGGTGACTCTATTGCCTCAGTTTGCTTTTATCCCACCATCCTGGGGCCCATTCAAACATGAGTACCTCTCTTAAATTCCTTGCTTTTTTCTCTACCTCTCAAAAGATTAGATATGGGGGGCAGTAGAATTCCTATATTCTGACGTGAGGTGAGAATGTGTATATCTAATTCATGAACCCTAAAATACAATTTTGAAACAAAGGTCAATAGCAGTAAAAGTGGCAGGTAAAATTGTATGGATCTCTCCCAGATGCTCTTGCAACAAAATGACATCAATTGTCTTATATAGGATTAAGGAAAAAATCCTCTACTACTTTTTGTCTGAAAATGACTATAGTTAATTAAACAGAAGATGAGATTCTCATTTTTCATTTAAGATAAGACTACCCCTGAAACAATTGGAAAGAGCTGGTAAGTGGTTGAATATTAATAAATTAATCATAAGGAATAAATGTTCAAGATGATGAGTAGAGACCTTCTTGAATCATCCAGATGATCTCGTTATGCTTCCACTTCTTATTATGATTACCTGGTCTCTAATATTACATCTATTTTGAGACCATCGCCAATATAAATGAAGAGTCATGTGATAATTGTAGTAGAGGGAAGCAAATTATTTGTGATAAAATCTAGTGTATTACTAACCATCAGGAGAAGTAAATTAAGCTGCTAAGTTTATTTAACTGAAAGTAGATAAGACAAACCATGACATGCTAAGACAGAATTTTCTTAGGATTCTATTCACCTGGGTTTGCTTCTTTTGACCAGAAAGACTAACAACTGATAGTCAATAAAGTTTTCCTTTGATCTGGGGAACAGTAGGAACATAACTGTAAGGGTGCTTTAAGATTTTATAAGAGAAAAATACTTTATAAGATAAAAATATTTTCTGATAAAAATAAAGCTCATACTTCTATGCACATATTTTCCTGTTACAAATGAATTTTAAAACACTTATAATCTAAGCAGTTTTAATCACTCAAAAATATTCTTTACATACTCCCATCCCTTCTCAATTCTAGTTCATTGTTGTAAATTATTATGTGGCTATAAATTCCTTTCAAAATTCTATTCAATAGTTTCCTCCAGATTTTTTAGATAGTTGTTCATAATTTCTCTTTCTCTCTCTGTGATTCTTTTCCTATCTTAAACTTTGTTCACCAGAGATGTATTCTTTGAAAATTTTTCTATCTTGTTTCAATTTTTCTTCAGCTGTGCCTGTTTAGGCTATAGGTTAAAATTTTCTCTATGCTTTTCTTTAATTTCAGCAGTTTTCATAGTTTATTTTCACGATCTCTGATGCAGAAATTTTAGATTGAGCATGTACTGACCTCACTTGGATAAAAACTTTTTATTTTAAATAGCTTTCCTTGGTTTCCTAAGTAATTTTTATGCTAACATTAAATCCTTTTATATTTTTATTCTCATGATGCTGTTTTATGAAAACTCATATGAAGCTGAGTACTCCCACTTACCAGGTACTAACCTGCCACAGAGGAAGGGTCACCTGCCAAGGACTTCCACATCATGTTGTTTTCAGTTAGAAAAAGGGATGAGAGTAATGTCTCAGCAACTGTGTTTCTGGTCTTCACATCTGTCCTGTCCTCTACAGGGGTCATCATTCATCTGACTCACCACCACACTTCGTTTTAAACTCTGTTCTTTCCTGGAGACAAATCCTACTCTAAATGCAAGGGCATGAAATATAGGGGTAGAGGGTCATAGCATCTGCAAACTGAGATGCTCTCCTTTTAGTAACCAACTTATCTTTGCACAAGAACTGAGCCTTTGTAAAAAGTAAAAATCTTGCTTTTAGCATTTATCAGTATCTCCAGGACATATTTTGAGGTTGCTTTCCTTATTCCTTTTAATGACTGCACATTACTCCATTTTACAGATATATTATTATTTAAATACTTCTGGGTGGTTTTTTGTGCCTTGTGTTATGCTATTGCAACAAATTTTTGACTATATAGTTACAAAATAGATTATTAAAAGTGCAGTTGTTAATTTGCAAAGTATGTATGTTTTTAACAATTTTTTACTCTTGCCAGCAATGCAAGAGAATATCTGTCTTTTCACTTTTAAACCAACCCTAAACTACTAAAGTTTGTCAATGTGATACATGGGAGAGATGTTTACTATTTTTACATGTATTGTTGCTATTACACAAATTTATTCTCAAGTACTTTCTAATACAGTTTTAATTTTATTGCTTTCATATCTGCAGTTTAATCAATCTGTCATTTATTATGGTACAAATATGTTAAAAGTATCCAACTATTCTTTTCTATATGCCTGCTAATTATCTTGATACTATCTGTTGAATAAAACATTCTTCCTTTACTCATGGAAAATATTAAAGTCATAATTTATAAGTTCAATATATACTACTTACATTATTTTCTGAACTCTACTCTTATCCATTCTTGTATTTGTACTAGATTTTCCTTTCATAGTAACAAGGAAATATATTTAAATAGCTGATAGACCTCATAGCTTCCCAATATGGTTTTAAAAATTTTTTCTGAGTTTTTTTTGTCACTTTGTCAAGTTAAAAATAAAGCCAAACTTCTCTTTGGAATACCACCATGTTTATCTTATTACTGGGAAAATATACCTAAATGAGATTAAGTTTTCCCATCTGGAAAAATAATATGCTCGTCCATGTATGCTCTTTTAAGGTCTTATAGTTTTTATTGTTTTATTATTAAATCTATACCTAGATATTATGAAATTTTGGTACTAATATGAGTGAAATCTTTTTCCCATCATCTTATTTTCAATCTTTCTTATATTTTTCATAAGGAAAAACTATTTGTTTTCATATATTTCACTAAAGATAGCCAATTTACGGATTTTACTTATTACTTCAAAAATCATTGTAGGTTTTGTTTTCTATCGTGTAGGCAGAAAATTTTACCACCTGAAAATAACATTTTTGTTTATCTTACCAAAGCCTTACCCTTTAAGGAACTAGAAATAATTCTATGTAATTTGAAAAAATATATCTGGCCTAGTCTGAAGTCACTTGTTGGTGTGCCTTCTATTTCTCTTACCCTAATTGGTCTTCAAAGGATGACTGCTCCTTACTTTTTGTCATTATCTTTTATTTCATGTTCATATCTTTAACCAAGTGCATAAAGTACTGAGTTTTTCCGGAATGATTTTGTTCAGAACCTGAGCAGTGCTCTCTGTGGCTGTGGGATACCGTGATGCTCCTCTCCTGTCCCGGTTTCCATCTGCATCAGTGTTCTGTTTGGCAGCTGCTGGCTGTTGTAGTAGCAACCTCAGCAGCACCGACAAGGAGGGGAAACTTTACAGGTTTGGCAGGAATAACCACTTCCTGCGTGGAGTTCAAAGTGAGAATAAATTACCCACTGTGCAGAAACACGGAAGTCATGATATGCTGGATGAAACATAATTAAATAGTCTCCCGGCAGTCATGGTTTTTGGGTGTTATTGTTTATGATACCATAGGGGCTCCACTTCCATGAGATTTAGAATAATTTAGCAATAAAATAAAAGCTGTGCATTCTGTTATATCTAACTTTATTTTGCACTGTTTACATTTTAGCATTTTATGGGCATTGAGGGACAGCATCCTGAATATTTGCATCTTTATTTCTGCTATTCATGGGGAAAAAAAAGAAAGAATGGAGGTAACTTGAGCATATCAAGCAAGTTAGATTGAGATGATTATAGTTATGAACCTCAAGTTTGTTCTTAAAAATATTGGTCCCTTTAAACTCAAATGAAGCTCAGTATTTTGCTTAGCAATAATAAGTCCTACTAATAAAATCTTTAATGCATGATAGTTCATTCTGTACTTGGCTATGTAAAATGATTCTCAGTTGTTTATCTCGATCTTTTACCATGCTTTGTTTTGTTTTTTTCATAACTAAGATCACTTCACTTGCAAAATCCTTCATCTATTTATCCATTCATTCATTCATTTATTTTTAAGTTTGGTTGCTATTTTCTGAACTTATTCCAGTTTCTTGCTATAATTTAACAAAGAGGTATCCAATTTTAATGCTGAAGATTTTCAAAGTACCAAGTAAGGTGGAAAAATTACCTCGCTTGTGTTTACATGTGATGTTCTTATTAACAATCATCAAATTCACTATTCATTTTTCTAGCACAAATATTCATTACTGACTCATCTTTTCTCTTCCTTTCTTTATAACCTGAAGGCATTGCATAAGAAACAGAAAGTGAAATTGAAGCATGTGGGCGAAGCATAGGGCTCACTGGAAAGTGGTAATATGAATTCTCAAAATTAGCTTAGCACCTGTGATTTTTATAAATTTATTTGTTTATTTTTGTCAGTACATGTTTGCCATATATAATGATCACATTCATCAGGGGGAATTTGTACCTGTGCATGATATAACTTAAATCTTTTTTTTTCCTTTTCTCTCCTCTCCCTTCAAACTTCCCTGCCCTCCTGATTTACAAGAGCTGTTTCCATTTTTTCCTTCCATTTTTTTCTAAAACTCTTTTCCCCTTTTTTCACCTCACCTTCTCCTTTGTTCCCCTTCCCATTTAAACAAGTTCTTTCTACTTCCAATATCTATTCTATATTTTGCTTCTTATGTACACTTTGGGTTCCTCACACAAGAGAAGCAATGCAGTATCTAAATTTGTGTGTCCGGTTTATTTCACTTAAGATTATGGTCTTGAGAAGCATCTGTGATATTTGTTAGCCAAGCAAACTTTGCATAATAAGTCCACACTATATTGACAATTATTCAATATTCAAATGCTACCCTAACTGTACCATACTTCAGAAACAATGGCAATAGGATCACATGAAAATTCTTATTGCTTATATTATCATAATTTTGATTTGGTTCTTACAAATAATTTTGTAGCTTTTCTTTTTATACTTCAAACTAAATACCTTACATTATCTTATCACTTTAAAATACATATCAAATCCAGGTGTCATGGTGCATGAGTGTAATTACAGTACACTTGAGGCTGAAGCAGGAGGATTGCTGCAAGTTTGAGGCCAGCCTGGGCTACATAGTGAGTTCAAGGTCAGCCTGATCAACAACAGTAGAAAAAAATTCTTCCGCCCAAAATGAATTAAATGCATAGTTATTGGCCATTAGTATTTGTCTGAGGATTTTTCAGAGCACCTACAGATAAATACATGACATTTTTTGATCCTATAGACTTAGGCATGGAAAGTGAAGTATTTTTTTATTTTGATTTTAAATATGAGAAACAAAGGATCAGACGACCTCAGAGGCTGTACAGTCTCATGAATACACATTATAAGTCCTTTGATTCCAAGTCCATTGATCATAGAAGTATATAAATCACCAGAAGTATTTAGCTACTAACTCTATATTCCATCACTGAGTTTGGATTATGGCATGACATATTGATGGTAGTCTCAAGAAGAGACATAATAAATATGAGATACAAAAGTAAGAAGGAAGAAAGAAAGTCCAGGGAAAGAAGAGAGAGAACAGAATGTGCTGCAAGTCCTTCAGGCACCATTTTCACAGCTCACCAGTCCAAATTTAACAATTAAATCTATATGAGACATTTATTATTGATTATGAAAAAACATCAGTGAAGACACATATGGATGTCTGGTACTTATATAACTAATACTTGTGTGGATGTGTGATTTGTACTGCAATTATAGCAAAATTACCCACTGCTACAACAAAAACCCTCATTACCCTGAACCTCAGAAGCCACAATTATTCCCTTTTTAGTAAGAGCCCCAAGAGCCTCACTCACATGCCTCACATCCATCTTGAGCTCTTCCCAGCCCTGGCTTTTGCATGGGTGATGTTTTTCTGAAACTGCACTCTCATCCTGTGGTTTCATTGCTTTATGTTAGACCACTCCCAACAGTAGTGTTTCAATTTGTTTTGTCAGTGCAGGTGTTAGAAACAAGAAATCAGAAAGAAAGTCATGACTCATATCAAGTACAGTTCTTCTTTTTAAATGTGTCAACAAATCTAAATCAAGAGAGAAAAATGGACAGATTTTCTGGAGGTAAGTTTTAAATGTAAGAACAGAATCTAGGTGTTTGGGGTCTTTTGTCTTTGATTTTTGAGCTTATGATGAACTTAGCAGAACACTGCAGAATATTGATTGCAGCTATTTACTGTCTCGAGTAATAGTATTATAACATTGAATAAGTTATAAATACGGATATATTAGTATAAGGTAGGGATTCCTCCTTTCTGTACCATTCTTGTTTCTTTTTTTGGATCATTGTCACTCTTTTCTATGTCCAAAACCCTATGATGTTGGAACAAAAAAAAATGCACTAGCAACTCTCATCATATTCACTTTTTTGTCACTTTCAGCTGAGAGTAGTTAAAAACTTACAAGCATATTAGCAACCATTTTACTGAATTTGGTACAAGGAGAAAGCCAAATGCTTTCTGTAAACCAGTTATGCTCAATCCAGTACATGCTTTTGAAAACACTTGTGACAGATATAGAACATGTAGCAATGATTAGAGGTTTACTTCAGAAAAGACAGAGACCAAAAATATATTGTAATAGAGGAAAAGTTGGTTATATTTCCAAACAAGCATTCTTCTGGGGGAGGCCCATCATTACCATGAGGGAGAACAGTCACTCATCGGACCCCATTTATTCTTAGCGCTTTTCCTAGTTTAGAAGGTGGCAAGAGTGCTCCCTGTATCTCCATAGGGAGCACCAGAGCAACCTGTGGCCAGTGTGGACCAATCTAATATTTTTGTTTCCTTGGAATGGCTGACAGCCAACAGGGCTAAAGTTATGTATTAAAGGTGTAAACTTTTTATGTTGTGGGTTGGCAGGGGAGCATTTTACTCATTAGTAAAAAAATCCTTTAGCACAAAGACTTTTTAAAAATATCAATAGCAAGTCTAAATTAAAAGCTGTCATACAGTAGAGCATCCTTGCAGATCAGTGAACATGGTAAACCACTATTAGCTGGTTTATAAAAGCTATTGAGATAATACTGTTGTACTGAGCTGTAATCAAGGATCATACATTACCACAAGTGGATATTGTAAACAATAACCAGTTGGTAGTTTCAGAACCTTTTTAAATAAATCAATGAAAATCAGGTAGACAGATCAGGTGACTCACCAAATCTGTTCTATAACTTAGAAAATTCTACTTGATCAGGGTTAATGATGTATTTGTAGTTCTACCTGCCAGACACCTTGTGGAATTCTGTCTCAATATTGTAATTCATGTCTGGACTATTTTAAAATACCTGAGCTTCTATCTTTGGTCATGAATAAACCTTAAAAACAACAAGAATGACAAGAGATGAAAGACTCATCCGAAAATCTCAAGGTGAGATTGAGGTTTATGCTCAATAATTATTTACTTGAGGAAACAACTTGGTGATGTCTCTGGTGATGAGGTGCAGATTTATTGTTCTGGAAGAATTTCCAGGAGAGAGCTGTGTTTTTATCTCCTGCACAGTACTCGGAATCTGTTTTCAGTTTTTGCAAGATACACATCACACTCAATTATTTCTTGGCTCTTCCAACTATGTGGCCATTTCTATGGACATATTAAGAAAATGACACTTTTAAAAAAG
>PVJX010046314.1:0-12340 GCA_004027295.1 Dolichotis patagonum | reverse complement strand
GGGTTTTTTTTTTTTTGCAACACTTTATACATCAAAATTTTACACTGTACTGGCTCTTGGACTGCCAACAATAGCTTGGTCTCCAGGCCAGGACAAGAGCACAATCTGTGTGTCACCACAGCAAGAGAGAGCCCCAAGTGACTAAATACAAACGGAGTTTTTTTTCTCTATACCTTACCACAGAAACTCCTTAAAATCTTCAGGTCTAAAAATAGTTAAATGTGCTCATAATTTAAATTTCAAAAACAAAATGGGGAGTGTTCATTTCATAATAGATTTTACCTGGAAGTTTATGTAATTTAAAAATTTCAAATTCTAATAAAGATGTAACTACTGCAGCAAAAAAGATAATGTAATCAAATAAAAGCTAAAATGAGTCTGTTGGAATGATCTTCATACTGGAAAATAATAGAACCCAATCTAGTGCTAATGTGGGGTCAAGGATATACTGTATGTTTTTCCAGCAAATGCTAAATGGCCTATCCAGACCCCAGAGCACACTATCTGTCTGTATCATGGATCTAAACCCCTCTCAAGAAGCAGACACTCAGGCCGATGACAGTGATGCCTCAGAAACTATACAACTGATGGAAAGAATGAAACTACAACCAATCTTAACTGACCCAGGATGCCTAGGAGATAGAAACCAAAATCAAAAAAAAGGTCAACATAGGTGATGAGTATAAGAGAGATAACCAAACTAAAAGTTTAATGAAAACAGGGGCCATACATGTTACTAGTATTCTTAAGATAAAATATAAAATTATGTTAATTATAGATAATATTTTGTCATTACTAAATCCTTTTATACAAGATCTCTGCTAATTGACCTAAAGCAACTTTGAGTAGTCAGTTAATACTTATAAATTCTAAATTTGTAAAAGTTATTGTTATCCAATTTGGGTAAAATTATATTTGACTGCACTTTGATTTGTAAAATGTTTGGCAGTCTGTGTATCTGTTGTCTGTTTGTGCAGTCTGTCTGTAAGCAGTTGTTGGGAGTCAAATGAGGTAGTGATCAATCACACATGTGGAGCAAAAACACAAGTGCCCATACAGGAGTGGCCAAATGACATGGAGCAACTGAGAAATGCCCTGAGGGCTTGGGGTGCTGGAAATGAGTGGGTCTTCCAGCCCCAAGAATACAGGGTGTATGTAAGAAACAAACTAGTCCAACAGATGGGTATAACATATGGCCCCATGGGAGCTTGGAGAGGTCTCACAGACCCTGATAAAATGCATGAATGTCTCTGTGTCTGTTCCAATCTGAACAGATCTTCTGTCCATGCTTGTCCATTTTTTCACTCTGTAAACAGCTGTTCTTTTTATTATTTTTTATTTAAGTATTTATTTTTGGTACAAGGGATCAAACTCATGACCACACACTTGTGAGACAGGTGCTTATGCTACAGAGCTAAATCCCCAGGATCTTATTATTATATTGAGTTCAACAATTTTTTCATTTCTCCTTCCTCTTTTGCATTTATGGATCATTTGATCAAAGGTTTATTTGGGTTAAAAAATTACAAAGCATGTTTCTACTTGGGCCAAATACCAGCTGGTCCAAATGATGCAAAGATTGGTTAGAGAAATGTAGTATATGTTTTTGTTTATTATTGAGTTAAGAGTCTCTCATTGTTTAAAAGTGGGTTCAATGTTAAGATTGAGATTTAAAGTGATCCAAATTTTTTTATTAAGATGAGTAAAGAGGGGCAGGGATTTGGCTCAGTGGTGTAAGTGCCTGCTTGGCAAATGTGAGGTCATGAGTTTGATCACCATTACCAACCCCTCCCAAAAAAAAACGAGTAAAGAAAGTCCCTTGGAGTTGGGATTATTGGATGTGATTCTTACTGATAGATAAGAAAGCAGCTTCTTGGTAACATTTTTAACCAGTTCTTGTTTATTGATTGGAGACCCCAATGATCTCCATAGCCTTATGGGAGATACCCCAAATGAAGTTATATAAAATATTCTATTGTAATATGTTCACAGTGGCCAATCTCAACAGAAATAATACAATAAGGTTTTTGATTTTAAAATGCTGGGATACAAAGGTTTCATATGGCTATGACAAATGATTGTTATTAACCTCATGATATATTAATGTATTCAGTCTTCCAGATATGCAGGTTTTCCAACATGTAAAACAGGGATTGTTTGTGGTAACAAAATTTTGTTTCATATTCAGACCTCTGCTGGTACCAAAAACTTATGAGAGTCACATTCCACTGAAGGTCAATAAGTTACATAAAAGTTATTCTGTATTAGATAGAGATGATGGACTAAAAGGGATATTTAATGTCAAAACAAAAATTTGTATTGTTACAAAAATGTTATAATTGTCATGCTATAATATTGTATATGGTTTTGATTTCTGATTTTCTATGTAAAATATGTAACTGCTAACACTCTACAGGTATTCAAATGTTAAAATATCCATGGATAATAGAAAGTAAATTTCATTTAATATTCCAAGGTGTTTCATTTTTAGATAAGATAGTAATGTAAAGCTCTCTGCCTCTGATACAATGTATTGTGATCACTGTGTTCTTCTGCATGTTCAACAACTGAGGTCTAGAGACTAAAATGTAGAGGGACAGATGGGCTAAGAGTATAGCCAATATTTTGACACCAGCCCTTCAGAGTCAATGAGGACCCAGGATATAAAGAACCTCTGCTTGTGTCATCCATAGATACTCAGTGAGTCCCTGGCCTTCTGATGAAGAAGACTATGAGACCACAGAGGACAGAAATCTTTGATGAATGATATGCCTAAGGAAAGTCACCAGGAGAAAAAGTCTCTCAAGCTTTCATGGAAAGCAACTTGGTCAAGCAATGGCCGTGACTCATCCTGATAGGTGACACTTACATAGATCCAAGAGGTACTATGCATGGTTCCAAGGCAACTCCTGAAGAGGCCTAACTGACCTTGATAGATAACAAAAAACTGATTGTATTTAATACAGGTATCATCTTAACCTGGACTTGAACCTCCTGTAGAAAAGTATAACTTCAAAAGTATAATTCAATACCATAGTAAAATATTAACTGTAAAGCAAGTTCAAATCACTAACACCTTCTGACAATTGTTGGCTACACTGGTAACTGATTATTATTATAGACTGATGGGCTATACAGTATTTAAATTGTGAGAGTTCTCCTAACACAGCTTCTCCAAGGTTCCACTGATTACACATTCCTTTCAACAACAAAAGCGAGGAATATTTAGGGAGCCATTGAAATTGGGAATTGGACACACATGTGGGGCTGCTGCATTGCTGGGCCAAAAGAAGATAAAAGCTGAGGACAGCTGGATCCAACTCCAATTAACAAAATAAAGGCTGTAGCTACAGGTATTCCATTCCTCCAGTGAAATGTAACATGGAGATCTTTTCCTAAGATACTTCCCCTAAATCAACAGAATTTGTTACTTGGAAAGATCCATTCCCAAGGTCTCTTCAACTTTCTGTGTTTTCCACTCTAACCCAGTAAATAAATAATGGCTATGGAGAGACATCCCCTGTCTTAGCTACTAGTATCCCCGAACTGGATAGAGGGTTTTGATGCTGTTGGAGACCTAAAATCATACCATTTATCTCATTTGTTTAAGCCTTCACTGTACACTTGTTTGGGAGATTGGGGATCTAGGCCAGGTTCTCAATATGCTACCGTGATACATTTGCTTCTAGTTTATTCCACAGTACTGAGAATGCCATTCTCTCTTTGGTAAATACTACTTTCATACCCAGGAAAATAAAAATTAGCAGGAAAGAGTACCTAATTGATTAATGAACTCATCAGTCCTATTGGTGAGAAGAGGCAAATTTTGCTTATTTTTATGATTCAAATGTGTAATTTACCAACATTAAGGTTTACAGTGTTTGCCAAAATCCTCACGAGTTAAGGAGGTGACTGGACTGTGAGGTCACTACACTCATCAGGGAACTCATCCATGGATGATTCTGTGGCTAAACGTGCTGTGAGGAGGTGGAGTATTCTCATAGCTAGATCACTGTCTGCCTGATGGGCAAGGACACATTCTTGTCCCCAGCTCCTCCTATTCTGCATCTCTACTTTCTGTTTGCAATGAGGTGAGCAACTTTCTTTAACCAGGCCCTTTTGCTGTGCTATCTCTGCATTGAAGTTGTAGTACGGTTTGTGTCTGTGACCAAAATGGAAATTCTGTGCCAGTTTTAAAGATAAATGCATAGAAAGTTATTTTTGTTTTAATCTGGAAGATATTTCTCTGACTACTGAAGTATGTGATATGTCTCATTGACAGCATGAGACTTGGGCTATCAGTGAGAGTGAGGACAACTCTGGGATTGTGACCTAGTTTTCACATTTTTTTAATATTCAAACACTGAAACATTTTCCACAATGTATTGGACACTGCTATCCATAAGTATAAAAGATGCTGAATTTTTCCTTTGGTTATATTCTATAGACAGGCCACACTGACTCCATTTTGTCCTGGACACATCCAGTTGACAATGTTATGGGAAAAATGTACACCTTGAAACATCGACCCCACCCCAAGGTAAAAACGTGAGATCCTGTAAGGACAAGAAGCAAACCAGTTATATAATTTAAGCATGCACATTTTGAGTTTCTTTGTTCTTTATCTTAAAAAGGTACTTGCTTAGGCTGGCCAGGCAGCAGACATTTTGCTGACCTTTAGAATTTGCATCTCTTTATTTTTCCTTTGCTTGCAGAACCCCAACATCTCACACCTGGACAGGGGACTCAACAGCGGAGATGTGTGCTGTGGAGGGTGACTTGCCTTCACTGTGTTCCTGAGGTGGGACATGGCCCCCGATGCATCGACTTCACTTTTTTGGAAAATCCCCTGAAAGTCATGGGGAACTCCCTGTCTGAAGCACGGCAGAAACATAAGGCAGAACTCCTTTTTCTCCTTAATAAGGTGAGCCATGGACTCCCTGAGCATAATTTAGTACAACTTTTGTGAGAAATTCATGATTGTTGTCCTTGGTATCCTGAGGGAGGAACACTCATTATGGAGGATTGGGAAAAGATAGGCAAACTGCTTTGAGCTCCTATCTGTGTCCTGCACACCTGGCATCTCTGCTGGGTTGCTATCGCAACCTTTGGCAGGTGAGCAGATGGAACTCTGCATGACTGACTTCCAGGTCTTCCTGTGTATGCAGTTTCTGCTTCTTTTATACCTCCATCTTGTGCTTCTCACTCTCCATTGCCCCTGCCTCAAGACACAATCCCCACAAAATCGTTGGGTGACTCCCCACCATTTCTATCTCCCTTGCAAAAGCTATCCCAGGAAGCTAAACAACATGGGCAACTTGTATCTTGTCCTGTTTTGCATCAACAAGCACAAGAGCCCTGCTTTGAAAACTTGAAATATTCTGCTTTAAGGAGTTAAAAAAAGCCTGTAAAATTATATGGACTTAAAAGTACTTTTGTAGTTGACATTATTGGGATCATTGGTCAAGGTTATGAAATGACCCCTATTCATTGGAAAGCCTTAGTGCATACTATTGTCACTCCAACCCAATACCAGTTATGGCTTCAAGACTGTAATGACACTGCAGACACACAAGCTATAGATGACTTAGATCTCAACATTCCTGTGGGCATTGCTGAATTATGGGGTGAAGGTGCTTTTTGAGATATCCACAAATTCACTGCCACCCCCAAGCTTATCCTCAAATGGCTCAAATGCTTTACAAGCTTGGAAAAAGAGTCCCTGAAACAACTGACACTCCAGGTTCCTTTAGTGCTATTAAAGAGGGGGCTGCTGAGTCTTACCTTTATAGAGAGATTAAATAGAGCTGCTGAATGCCAGGTGGGCAATACGGTAGCAGCCTCTATTTTGTTAAAGCAATTGGTGTACAAAAATGCAAACCAAGATTGCAAAAATTATTTGAAAGATATTTATATGAAAACTGCTACTACTTTGGCTCAAATAATTTTGGCTTGTCAAAATAGAGACACTTAAACACATAAAATGCAACTGTTGGCTGCTGCTTTATGGCCCCCTGCTATTTGCTTTAAATGTGGAAATCTGAAAATGTATGCAAAGATTGTAAGGCAAAACCTAAAAGTAACAGACCAGACATCCCATGTCCGATTTGCAAAAAAGTGATATCATTGGGCCAGTCAATGTAGTCAAAACCCTCAAAATAAAGGTAAAAATAGTAATAATGATAAACAAGGTCAATCACCAGGAAACCAAATGAAGGGCATGTTCCTGGCCCAGGAACAGCTGGGAACTCTGTGCCCTCCACCTCCTTCCAACAATCCATTCATGCCACCAGGGGAAGCTCTGGCATAGATTTGCTGCTAGCCAAACCTGTCAATTTGGAAATGCCTGGGACTGTTTATGAGGTTCCTACTACTTTTCATTGTCCTTTACCTCCTGGGACAACTGGACTAGTTCTTCCTCACATACATCAAAAAGAAGCATTTTTGTGATCTCTGTTGCCATTGATGCTGATTATACTGGAATATTATTGCTTCAGTTGTGGGCTCTTTTGCCCATCAACTAAATGTTTCTGAATCTGTAGCTCAACTAATTGTCTTGCCTTACGTCTCCTCTAAAGCTCGTGATGTTACTCATGGAAATCAAGGATTTGGCTGTTCTGGGGTGGCTGCTGCTACTTCCCTGGGAGATGAATGCCCAAGGCTCTCTTTAACTATTGACATTTCCTTTTCAGGCTTGCTAGACCCTGGAGCTGATGTCTCTGTCTTTCCTCACTCACACTGGCCTTCTCATTTATCTTTTTTGCCCATTCATTCCTTGTGGGGCATCAGGGGCCCAGGGGCCCTTCCCACAGTGTGTACCGCCATGATGCCCTGGTTATTTGTACTCATAGTGGACAAAAAAGGCCTCCATTCACCCATATATTATGGACATTCCTTTTGTGATATGGGGACATGATGTTCTTTCTCAACTCCGTAAGTATGTGGAAACAAATTTATCCCGAGGTCCTCCACTGCCTCTCATGCCCTACCTTTCAAATGGAAAATTGACAGTCCAGTTTGGGTCACACAACTGTCCCTTACCTAAACATAAATTGTCAGCAGTGGAGGTCTTAACTCAAGAACAATTGGCTGCAGGTCATACTGAGCCCACGACTAGCCCCTGGAAAACACTTATCTTCACTATACAAAAGAAATCAGGTAAGTGGAGGTTATTATACTCTGGGAGTGTAATAAATGTGAGATTAATAAATGTATAGTACTCATGGACCCCTTACAATGTGGTCTTACTAATTCTAACCTTATTCCTTGAGAATTTCGACTCTTTATTGCTGATTTAAAAGACTGTTTTTTCACTATTCCTTCACACCCATAGGACTGCCCTAATTTTCCATTCACTGTTCCTGTCTATAAAAATCACAACCCTACACACAGGTACTATTGGTGTACATTACCTTAAGGTATAATATCTTAAGGTATTATAAATAGTCCAACTCTCTGTCAATATTTTCTTGATAATTGCCTTGCTTACCTTTAGAAGATGTTTTCCTAATTTACAGGTCTGTCATTTCATGGATGACACCCTTGTGGCTGGTCTCTCTCTAAATCCCTCCATTCTCCATGATCTCTCTTCCTCTTTAGCAGAATTTGGGCTCCATATTGCCCCAGAAAATGTCCAATGCTCAGAACCCTTTTCCTATTTAGGACATCGACTTCTTCATGCCTTTTCCATGCCTGCCTTACCTACCTTGTGTTTCAGCTTTCCAGCTACACTTTCCAAACTGCAACAGTTTCTAGGTCACCTGAACTGGGCAAGGCCCTATTTTCCTTTGACCACTTAGCAGTTACCTCCTCTGTTTGAAATTTTATGAGGTCACACAGATCCTGCTGATGTGATCTGTGACACTCCTCCTTTACAGCAGGCCCTTCACAGCATAGCTCGCACACTCACCACAGTTGTGGTGGATCCAGTCCCAAAGGACTGTCCTCCCTCCTTGCCCCTTTTTCACTTAGCCCCTTTGCCCACAGGGGCCCTTGTTGCCATCCAGAGCAGCAAGGTATTTATTGTTGAATGGTTACATTTACCTCACTCTCCTGGTAGTACTTTATTTCCCACTATCAATGCTATTTCCTCTCTTATTTCTCAAGGATGTGCTGGTGCCCTTATACTCTTTGGAATTTATCTCACTGATACTGATTTACCACTTACCAAGGCTGACTTTTCCTTTCTACTGTCCTCTACTGTTTCTCTTCAAGTCTCTTTTTTTGTACTTTAATTTTATTTAAAGAAAAAAAAGAAAACAGAAAAAGGGTAGAAATAATACATAACTTCAAAAAAAAACAGTGAGAAATCACTAGCTGATAAATTACATATTGTCCTCTTAGAAATAGTTGTTCAAGTTACAAAAGTAAAGCATACAAAGTGGACATATAAACAGCGAGACTACAAACAGTTCTGTTCAACTATCCACAACAACTTAGTAATATGGTTATCAATCCTACACACTTAAATATACATGCAGTTGTATCCTTTAGAGCACTTTCTTTTCCTCTCTTTTTTACAATAGCAATTACACATTTTGGGTTTTGTTACTCCTACATTTCTTATTACTAATTACACTAGAGACATAATGTGATATTTATAAATATGATTCTTATTTACTTAACCAATAAGGGTAGCCTCAAGTTGTCTCCATTTACGTATCAAGGCCTCAAGATAATCCTTTGTATAGCTGAGTAATATTCCATTGTATAAAAATACCACATCTTTTTCAGCCACTCTTTGGTTGATGGGCATCTTGGTTGTTTCCAAGATTTAACTATTACAACTTGTGCTGCTATGAACATGGGTGAACATGTATTATTGTGATATGACCTTTTCAGTTTTTCTGGGAAAATACCCAGGAGGGGAATAGCTGTATTGAATGGAACTTCCAATCCTAGTCTTCTGAGAATTTTCCATACTGATTTTCATAGTGGTTTCACCAGTCTGCACTCCCACCAACAGTGGAGCAATGTTCCTTTTTCCCCTGCAGCCTTGTCAACATTTGTTATCAGTTGATTTCTTGATGGCAGTTATTCTTCCAGGAGTGAGGTCAAATCTCAATTCTGTTTTAATTTGCATTTCTTGAATGACCAATGATTATGAACATTTCTTCATATATTTATTTGCCATTTGTATATCTTTATCTGAGAACTGTGTGTTCATCTCAGATGCCCATTTTTGGAGAGGGTCTTTGAATTAGGGGGGCTTGATGTTTTTCAGTTCTCTATATGTTCTTGTTATATGTCCTTTGTCTGAGGGGTCGTTGGCTAAAATTCTTTCAAAATGCTCCCAAACTCAGTCTGGCCCCTGCTGACCTGCTTCCATGTTATACCCAACAGACCCTATGTGGACTCCTGCTTGTTGCATTTGCCCTGCACAGAATGAGTTGGCACTATGGGCTGCACAACCCAATTCTACAATTTCAGCTCTCACTGAATCAAACCTGGCCACCTTGGAAGTGACCCAAGACAACAACTGCTGAGCCAGTGACCTGGGGTGACATAAAGGTGCTGATCCAATCTGCTTAAGACTTGCTCCATGCATCTGAAGAGGAACCCACTGTTGAAAAACTTCTTGTTGTAATAACCTATTTATTGCTTGTTTGTATTCTGTTGCTATGAGTTTTACAACCCGCCATGGGGACATTTGAGTCCCACAACCTCCAGGAAAGATTGGAATACAATATTTGTGTTCATTTGGCAAAAATAGATAATGTCTCTCATTTCTGTCTTGCTCAAAATACAGAAATAAAATACATTCTTGGGTCCTGTCTGATTTTGGTATGCAAGGACCCTGCCTCTCTAAGTAATTACACCATTTCTCCACTATTCCAAACAAAGTTGTAACATATGCTGACTATCCAAATTGGGGCACTCCTACCCTTAAAAAACCTGATAATGCTGTTAAAATGCTCACTCCATACGTAGCAACTTCAAATGCCCCATGTGCTCATATTGAAATTTGTACTACTCAATGTATTTGCCTTCCTAATAGTACTTAGAATTGTTGTAATTATGAGCCAATATTGTATGGACATGGACATGTTCCTCTCTCTGCTGGATGGGTTTTCTCATGTGAAGAGTATACCTTCAATTATATCCCTACAAACTTATCTCATAACACAAAATGCTGCCTTAGTCACCTTACTATATTGTTGCCTTCTCCTGAATTTACACTATCTCACCTCAAACAGTCTACAACTAGTCTCACTGACTTATGTGAGGACTTTTCTATTAGCCTGTTAACCAAAGCAGAAATTCATGCTTTTGGTATTTCTTTGGCTGGTGTCCCCTGCCCTGGCAGCCAGGGCCAATCGCAATGTTAATGCACTAGCTTGTCTCATGGCAAAACAAATTAATTATACTTCTACGGGATTACTAACCAAAGAATGAAGTGAGCACTGACAAGAGATTTTAGATAATCATGCTGCAATTGATAATCTACTTCTATTGCATCATCATGGATATAATAAAATTGCTCAAATGTACTGTTTTAATTGTTCTGATAAAAGTAAATCCATCAGTGGGAAAATTCATGATTTACAAGTACTTACCAAACAGATACATGTGGGCTTAATACTGGATTATGAATTTTCCTTACAGCATGGTTACCATATATTAATTGGCTAAAACAAATGTTCCTTTATGGTGTTACCGTCCTTGTCTGTTTAATCAGTATGAGATGCCTTGTATAATTCATCCCATCCCTATGCAAAATGTTCATACATAAAATGCCAGCTTCTAACATGGTAACAATGCCTAAACTAAAAAAAGAAGGGGGAGATGTAGTGAGACCAAACTGACTCCATTTTGTCCCAGACACATCTGGTCGACAATTTATGGGAAAAAGTACAGGCCTTGAAACATCACCCCCAATCCAAGGTAAAAACATGAGGTCCTGTAAGGACAAAAAGCAAACATGTGTAATCTAAGCATGGGGAATGTCAGTTTCTTTCTTCTTTATCTCAATAAAAGATACTTGCTTAGGCTGGCCAGGCAGCAGCCATTTTGCTGACCCTTAGTGTGTGCGACCTATTATTTTCCCTTTGATTGCAGAACCCCAACATGTTCTAATGAGTCCATGGTGAGGACAAAAGTATAAGCAAGGAACAATTAGTATTCTTAATTTTGTGACCATTATAGTGAAGTCTACATCTCTAAATTGTGTTCAAGACCCCTATATAACCACCATATAGATGGCTAGTTATGTCATCAAAAACAATGTCTATTTTATTATAAAATGTGGAATATTTTATGCAAGGATATACTACAGTGCACAGAATCGTGCAGCTTTTTACACCCTTGACAGTTTGGCTGTCTCTAGCTCATCCCTGCTTCTTATCAGCAATTGTCATAGTGCATTAAGTAATGCAGGTCAGAGATCACAAGTTGAAAATGGCAGGAATTTTCTCTGAACACACCAAGCTGTCCACACGTTAATATAAAAAATCCTCCTGAGTCATAATGGTGCACAACTGCAATCCCAACTTCATGGAAGACTGACATAGGAATGCTGCAGTTTAGAGCTGAATCAAGAGGGCTGAGTGAGACACTATAGGACAATAAAATATGAAAATGTTGGGAGATAGCCCAGTCATAAAGCACACATCAGTTCAATCCTCAGTGCTAAAATTGATTTATTTAATTGAGACCTTCACATGTTGTTATGGTGCCCATATCATTGAAGATATAAATATTCAAGCTTGGTGCATTTCCTTAATCCCTGCATCAGGGGAAGTAGAGGCAGGATCCTCATGCATCAGAGTTCTCCCCACAAAGCAAGCATAGTGCATAAGCAAGGTTCACCACAATTCTGTTTATATACAGTTTTTTAGTAACAAGAGAAATATGACTGTATAAATCATCATAGTATAAACCTAGGAAGGGACTTAGACAGCAAACATAGTGAGACAAACCACCACCTAGCACACTCTTGTTTTTCACTATGAGATATTTTATTGTGAATTTAAAAATATTTAGGCATACGTGCAGTGGGCCTTTAATGACCTTATCGTGTAAACATGATATGTAATTTAATACAAAATTTGCGTTAACCTTATGAAATATGTATAACAGATTTTTAAGAAAATTTATATCATCCCCTTTTTTTGTACTGGGGATTGAATTTTATGACCTCTCCATTTGTCAGTTGGGCACTTGTGCCACTGAGCTAAATCCCTGGCCATCTATATTCCAATTAAAAAAAATACTAGATACTATTTTTAAAACAGAGCTTAGAAAATCACATAAAATCATTCTAGTACTGAGCTACATACCCTGAAGTTTGTTTTTTATTTTTCATTGTTGTTGGAAAAAGGTCTCTTGAATCTTCCCAGGC
>PVJX010046313.1:0-12361 GCA_004027295.1 Dolichotis patagonum | reverse complement strand
ACACAATGTGGTAGACAGAACCAATGGTAATAGAACAAAAAAAAAGCATGGTAGGACTTCTAAGAAGGATAATATTAAATCAGCAATAGCTGTCATAATGTTTTCTTCAAAACAGCTGTTCATATCATCACGTATGATATAGTCAAACAAAACAGGATAACACCATTCCAACTGATGATTTAAAACTTTGAAAGACTTCTGCACTGTTGGTGGGAGTGTAGACTGGTGCAACGACTGTGGAGGTCAGTCTGGAGATTCCTCAAAAAGCTGGGTATGGAAGTCCCATTTGACCCAGCTATTCCGCTTCTAGGCATATTTCCAGAAGAACTGAAAACATTGTACCACAGTGATTTATGTGCACCCATGTTTATAGCATCACAATTTGTAATACCCAGATCTTGGAAACAACCTAAGTGCCCATCAACAGAGGAATGGATAAAAAAGTTGTGGCATTTTTATACAATGGAGTACTACTCAGCTATAAAGAATGATCACATCAAGATATTTATAAATAAATGGACACGACTTGAGACCATTCTCTTAAGTGAAATAAACCAAACTCACAAGGGTAAATACCATATAATCTCCCTAATATGAGATTTGATAAGAGTATATAAGACTTTACGGTAAGCATGAGGCCCCATCTCATGAAATTATTCTTAACAACTTAAGGTAAGAAGAAAAACTAGCAAGGATCAACCATTAACTCAAATGTACATGAACTCAAAGATAAGGAATCTTCTAGCAACCAGCCTCTTCTAAGAGATATGAATTAGCACTATTCCTTGAAACAGGAAAAATACCACTTGAGTTATTGATATTTTAATTCCAGGCAAATAACTAAGGTCTTTTAACTGTGGGCAGTACTGCAGAAATCTGCTCTTGTAGACAACTAAAAGGGTTTGAGCTGATACCCTGAAAGCTAAAGAGACATTAGTCTCTCCCATCATTCTTCAACACTCATTTAATTCAATAGTCATCAACTAGGTGCAATTCAATGGTCAGTTATACAATGGTAATCAACTTGGTAAATCACTGAGTTAGACTAAACAAAACAGTGGCAGAAACACAGTGATAGAATACCCTGTGGGCACCAGAGTTTCAAATCTGGAATGGTGTGTGAAGAAGCAAGTCAGAGGCAGCTGCAAGTGTTCCATCAGGAGAACCCAAGTGCTATGAGAGAATCCAGGTGAGCACTGAGCTTGCTGGGAGACAGGTGAGCGAGCCAAGTCAAAGGGGAGGAGACCGAAGGGCACAGGTGCAGAGGAATCAGTTTATCAAACATAGCAAAGCCTATAATTTTTAAAAAAGAGTGCACAGGGCCTCTGAAACACACTGTTAGGCAATGGAAGTAATGTTAAAAAGAGTTCGTAAGAGTTGGATTTTATCTCAAGGACACCAGGGAGTTACTGAGGGAGTGAAAAGATGTGACCAAAAAACACCCTTAGGAAATTTGTTACAGCTGCACACTGGAGAAAAGCAAACCAAAGGAAGATAAGACTAGCAGACAAGATGTCAGTCAGAACCCTGTGGCCATAATGCAGGTAGCAAGGGGGCTGAAAGTAAATAGACTATTTAAAGGGAGGGACAGGATATACCTGAAAAGATACAGGGGGAACACAAGAGTAAAGAAGCAGAAAAGTATGACAACAAATGGTTGACGATGGCATCATGCACATGGTACATGCACAAAAGAGAGAGCAAGGAGACCCACTGCAGGGATGGATGTGCTGCTGGCTTTAACCCAACTGTGAGAAAACAGTGGCCTGTTTTTCTAGCTGAATCCGATCCTCTTACAGCTGTGCCTAAAGGCCATAATCAGCCCATGTTTCCTCATTTCCTGAAACCCTTTCCTCTAGTCTAGTGATGGAGAAACTTTTCAAGCTTTCACTCGGCACATGTGCTATAGGTTTGCCACCATTGCTTTAGTCTAAACAAAATAGCCTGTTACTCTAGCACATAAAACACACCTGGCCTGCAGCAGGTTCTGCACCTTTCCTGCCTGCCAATGAAGCAAATTTTGATCATATATTTAAATAACTGGATTGGTTAACTATACTTTCTAGACCTGATGGAAAATGCAATACAAGGAGAGCCCTCAGTAGGTGCTCATCTACTAATATACCCTGTGTAATGGGTATATTAATCAACTCCCCATCTCTCAGGTTCTAGACAAAACACAGTGATGGGAGCAGCCCTACAGGGGCCAAACTGGTAGAGGAGACAGAAGGCAGGCACTATCTTCCCAGCAAGCTAATCCACTTGTACATATTAAAGTACCCTCCTTCAATTTTAAATAAAAGTTTGCTAAATGAGGAATGAATAAGTAACATACCTAATTTAAAATCCTCTACTATTAATATCCACAGTTCAGAATCTTTGATACAGTATAAGGCTGGAACAAATAAATTCAGAAGAGAATTCTGACAAATTGTGGCAAACTCCATTAAAAGAGAGAAGGAAAGCGTCATACTACCAAAGTAGCAGGGTTAAATACGCAGTCTCCCTCAAGATCAGCAACTCTGAGGGATGCTTACTTGAGATCCTTTAGGACACTCAGCCCCCAAAGGCCCACTTTCTCTACAGCAGCCAAATATAGCTACACGGAAACCACTTTCAAGAAAACACAAAACACCTCTTTGTAGGAGAAGGAAGGTACTGTTCCCAATTTTCTTTTGAACACAGAACACATAAACAACATGCCCTGTAACACTTTCAACCAAAAAAGGAAGAAAAAGAAACCAACCAAATTACATAGTTAAAACAAATTAGTTTCAAAAGAAAACAAATCAAATAGTTCAAATAAAAAGAGGAAAGAAAGGAAGAATTTAATGCGTTTTTCTGCATTAATAATTTACTTGTAGAAGGATTTAAAAATAAGAGGCTGAATTTTATTACAGTAAAATAGGTGAGCAAGATTTGATATGGAGATAACATATAGATCTGCTTTCTGATGCAGTTACAACTAATTTCTACATCCATCATTTGTCAGAAGGAACTAAAAGCAAGGCCTCTTTGGCTGAGTTCTAGCATCCAGCAATAATGATCCATGAGAAGCACTCCTAGTGGAGACCTGTGGACAGGATGGCAAGAGCACCTGGAGACCAAGAGAGAAGAAACACTGAGAACACACTGGACAAAAGCAACACTAGGGCAACAGCTAAAGCAGATGGGCAAAGACCTTAAATCTGAAATCATGGAAGCCAGACACGATGGTGCACACCTGTAATCTCAGGACACAGGAAGACCAGTGACTTTGAGGCCAGCGTGGGCTACACAGCAAGTTTTACACCAGCCTAAACTACACAGGGAAATCTTGTCTATAAAAGCAAAGCAAAACAAAACAAAACAAACCAAAAAAAAACCTCTGAAATGATGTCTATATAATCAGAAGTTATCTCAAAGACAATAAAAAGCACATTTAAAAAGCCAAATAAATAAGACTTCACAGGGCCATGACACCAAGCATGGGAGATGGGGAACATATAAAGTCAGATAAACAGAGAGGAACTGACCTGTAAGACGACTCTGGACAACAAGGTGGGCATGGTAGTGTGTGCCTATAATCTCAGTGCTCTGGGAAGCTGACACAGGAGCGCTGCAAGTTCAAGTCCAGCAACTTAATGACCTAGCAAGACCCTGTCTCAAAATAACAAGGTCCTGTGGTTTTAATCACCAGTGTCATGGGGATAAAAATAAAAATAATAAATGCACAGTTTGGAACAGGTTAACCAAAACATGAATACTGATTTTCCTCAGGATTTTCAGAGTACAAAGAATTAGTTCACTACTTGAATTAGATGGCATATGCGTGGAATTTGAAGATTGTTTTTCAGTGTTCTCTAGTCTTGATCAGTTCCACAATTCCTGACAGTCACATTCACAGCCATCATGTATGAATAATACTTATCAGTATTTCACCCGCTTTCACATGTGATACATAAATTGTTAAGGAAAAGGACGTTAAATTTGGAATTTACCTCCTACCTTGTTTTGTAACTACAAATCTACCCTGTAAACATTCTGATTCCAGGAAAAAGCTGAAAAAAGGGGTCACCTCAGACACAAGGAAATATGATGTAAAACTAATGATAAAACTTGATATGCAACGATGAAGGCAGAGCTATTCTGAACTCAATTAAGCCAATCAAGCTTCAAAGTCATGGATAATAGGCAGCCAGATGAACAAGATTTGCATTCAGAAAAGCTGTACTGTACTGTACTGTACTGTACTGGAAGCTGTACCCCAAAATGCACGTCAGAATCATTGAAAATCTCCTGCCCAGTTTAATAAAACTTGAATTAAGACAATCACCAAGACAGCCATGATTAAACAATCCATCTCATTTAGAAGGCTGAAGCAGTAACAAGGCAATTAGCCTGGCACAATAGAAGCTCCCTACTGATCCTTTTTTGTTCCATTTGAGTGCTCAAGAAGCACAATGCTGCCATGCCACTTTGGGCTCTAATCCAGATTATACTGGGCGGGGAGAGAGGGGGAGGGAGGGAGGGAGAGAGACAGAGAGAGAGAGAAATGCTGAGAGAACTAGGCAATACAAATTTTCTGTCCATCGTTCTCTAGTGAATGATGAATACAACTTTGTAATCTTGAACACAAGGGCATACAACTGTTACCTGGAAAACCTGTGATATTAAGGTGGGTGGAAGGAACATGGGGGTAAAGCCCTGGGCAGCAAAATACACAGTAAAGTCACAGCAAAGTACCTAAATTTGCAATCTTAAATCATCATTACTATGAAAGAAAAGTAAGGCTAGACTCTACCAGTATGTATTTACTGGTACCTTCAGAGTCACTGAGATTTCTTATTAACCCAGGAAAAAAGTAACATTTAATGAAATATGCCAAGCATTACATGCAGGGTCATGGTCGTGACCAGTCTTAAGGAAGGGAGAGGCAGAAGAGGAAGGTGACAAAACCGCCTACATGGAAGGTCACATTCAGAGTCCAAGGAAACAGCACTGCAGGGAGGGTCACCTGCCCCAGGTTCAAAACCACTACAGACAAGTCAGAATGCAGAGGTAATTTAGGCAAGTTCTCTGCCACAGCCTCACTGGGCCAGCACAGGTAACAGTGACCTCAAGGACAGCATCTTTTTATCATTTGTTTTTGAGGGTAAGTACAAGAAAGGCTTTCTGGGAGAGTCCTAGTGATGGAAAAAATCAACATTTATTCTGTTGCATTCCTAATACAATGCGCCAAATTTCGTGAAATTCAATTTTTAAAGCAAAATCAACACTATACCCCTACTTTCTATTTTTAAATTCCAGTCAACACAATCATGTGGAAAATAACAAGTTACTTCTTTACATAATATAATGAACCTTCCCTTTGAGAAAAAAAATGTTACCAGTGATTAGCTTTGATTTCAGTGATCATTTCATCTGGTGAGTAGAAGTATTTTCTTTTTCAATTAGAAATGTCCAAAAGAGTTCATTAAAATGTAACCCTTCAATGGTTATGGTACCCAGTGGAAGGATCTATTCCACTGAGCAAAAACTGTCAGTTGTATCAAGCCCTCCTTGAAAAACTCCTACATAAAGTATTTCTTTCCATGTACTGTTACCAACTAGTCACTCACCTCCATCCTCCTGAGAAGTTAAAATGAGGCAACGATTTGCTTCAAGCCTCTGCCAGCTTTCCCTACAACCTGCTAACTGATCTTACTCTGATCCTGGCAGAATCATTTCAGGAAAGAGGAAGCTCACCAAGTCAAAGAGAAGGCTTACCAGGCAGGTGGTGCAAGCGGGCCCTGGGCTTCTGCGCAGCTGCAAGCTGCATGCCATTTCCTCACTGTGCACCAACACCAGAGTGCTGAGGGCCAGGTAAGGCAGCGAAAAGGGAAAGCCACTGATGTCTGGAAAGCCCACCAAAGCTCTAGAGTTTACAGTTTTAAGTAATCTTCACTTGAGCCGCCAAAGGAAATGCCTCTCCACTGAACCATTTGCTGTCTACCTCTGCCTCTCCCCTATTTAGGATCAGGTGCCAGTGTAACCAGCAAAACCATAGCTCTGGTTTATTTCTGACAGTTGTGCCACAGCCCCAGGGTGGGTTTCACAGTCCATCTGGCTTTCAGTGAACTTGTACTTAGCCAGCGTGCCTGAGAGGTTCCAGCAACCTGTGTTCTCTGGATGAGAACACTCCTATCTGCCTGGGAAAACATGCGGTAGCACTGATTCTAGACTGCCCAGGATTCTGGGCTCCAGACTTATGGACTGAAGAACACAATGCTATATAAGAACGTAGACTGAGATGGTGCCCCCACGGTGGCCATGTCCAAGCTTGGTCATTATTAGCTCTTGTGCCTGTGGGTAAGGCACACCACTTTCATAGGTCTCACGCACTGTCAGGATGAAAGACTGCAGAAATCCTACCACTCACAGAAGTAATGCGGGGGACAATGTCAGAGTCCACTAGATTTGCTCTCTGTTATATAGTAAAACACAAGGTTGTCCAAACTGCAAATTGGACCCTTTAGAAGATTATGAAATCAAGATAGAGGATCAAGACATATCTTTTGAAAAATATGAAATAAAACAGGAAAGAACAGAACAATATGAAGTGTCTAAATACTATTTCATGTATTCATCAATGAGGGTCGAATTCATATATGTAAAATTTATCTGCCTACTAGATAGGTCTTAGCTAAAAATTTGTAAAGCTGTAAGGGTAGTAAAACCCAGTACAGTTACACAAAGTTACAAATATGCCAGATTTTCTTTTACTTACTGAAAGATTACTTACTGAAGGGACTGATTAAAATCCTTTCAGGTATATAATCACTTGAGAGAAGAAACTAAAAGAATCCAAAATAACCCCACCAAACGCTTCCCAACTTATGTAATTGACAAGTAGCTTTTGGTAGTTCAAATATTACTGTCATGTTCCTCAGTGTATGGTAATTTTGTAGATCGCATCTGAAAGTTTGAATCATTAAATCTACTGCCATTCTATCCTACTGAGATAACCTGATGTGTGGTGCAGATGAGGTCTTTGGGACAAAGCTGTTCTTTAAAGTGTCATTTACAAAAGGAAAACTGTAAATGACTTACAAGTCCACTAGTAAGAGACTGAGGAGCTAGGTGACAAATTTACTATAGCTGCAAAAATTTTTACAAACAAGCTTAATGCATTTGTAATTGGGAAAAATGCTTCTGTTTATCTTACTAAGCAAAAAAAAAAAAAAAAAAAAAAGACAAAAGTTTATATGTGGTATCACCATAATGACATATAGTAGACTTGAGGAGTCCTGGGTTTTGTTGTTTTGGGAATAGTGGTTTTGTAACAAATACAGTTTTAAAAAGTACTAGAAGAAATTACCCATTAAGTGTTTACAACAGTTCTCTTTGTAGGAAGGCAAGCAAAGGAGCTTTTTCCCCCTTACTTTTTGATTTCCTCAGTTTTTTTCTTCTAATAGGCAGACAATAGCCCCCTCATCTGACAGTATGCCTCCCACAGTTTCACTGGCCCACAGTCAATCATGGTCAGAATAGTGAGATGGTAAGAATGGAGAAAGAATACCACATTCACACTCCTCTTTTATCACAGTATACCACTATAACTATTTATTAGTTATTATTAACCTCATACAATGCCTAATTTGTAAGTTGTATATCATAATAGGTATGTATGACAGTGCATCTATATACAGGCCACGGTACTATCTTTGCTTTTTAATGTCCCCTTGGGTTTTAGAATTTATTTCACATTTGAAATGGAGAGAATGCTTTAACACTTTCTTTTTAAGCATGTCAATACCACAGAGTTTTTAAATGCCACCACAGAATTTCCAACCTCAAATATTTTAAAATATAGAATCTTCAGCAGTCACTCAGAAGGAAAAAGAAACAGGAAAAATAAAAAATTAAACGAGCTGAGATTAAACACTTTGTAATTCTGAACAGGAATACTGTTTCATTCTAAGACAAGTAGGGTTATTCTTGGCTTTAAAAATACTTGATTTAATAGAGACTAAAACCCTAGACTGACATCTGAGTTGAAGGAAACCACATTTTTCATTACTGCAATATTTAATGCCTAAAAGTGTTAAGTACAGACCAACAAATAGTCTGTCAGAGAACCAATAATTATAGTACTATAGCAGTTCCAATCACCATAAGCCTCAAATGTGGGACACAGTACAAGCTGATCCAAAGGGACACTTTCAACATCTCATCAACACTTTTATCTTCTCTGCTTAGCCTCATTAGTTATCATCTCTTCTCTGGTACTCAACAGGATGAATGCCATTCTTGTTTCCTACATACATTCATTCATGTAGGAACAAGAATAAACTCAGCAAACTAGTAAGTGAGACAAAATATTAGTCTGGCCTTGGCAGGAAGCTTGCTAGGATAAAAAGCTAAAATAAAATTATGTCTGGACAAGATCAGCAGACAACACTGCCAGTCCCAAAGTCATGACTACTTCAGTCACTGTGGACTGTACACAAATGCTCAGAAGGCAATGCTAGTTTGGTAAGTGTTGGAGCCGTTGAAGCTGAATACATGTGCAGGGGTGTAGCAAGGCCCAACTAAGAACAAAGAGATGCCTGCCTCTGGCTGGCCCTAGACCTGTAAACAGCTAGCCCCAGGAAGCTCCTAGTTGAGTCAGTAGCCTTCTCAACCCACATAATCATGATAAACCTCACCATTTTGTTGAGTGTCATACAGAATTAAGACTCACAAGATGGTCAACAAAAGAAGAGTCAAATCAACCAAAACTTTGGAAAAGTACTCTGGTTTCATTTTTTTTTTTCCTCATAGACTTTAAGCTGGTTGTACTCTACTACCAAAAACACCTTGTGTTAATCACTGATTTTCTAGCCTTTTGTTTTGTTTTTGTGACACTGGAGGCCAAGAGGCTCATGCATGCTAACTAAGCAAGCACTCTACCACTTAACTACATCCCTGATTTTCTGGTTATTTTTAAAAAGAAACAGAAAATTACCCATTCATTCTAGTCTGAAGGACTTAGCTATTACAACTTCCTAAGCACCCTTATAAAAAGTTAAAAGAGCAACAAGCTCTAAACACACCAAGCAAAACACACCTACATCTAGACAACTACTTAACCCATGATGGTGTGAGTCATTCTGCTTCTCTCTTCCTCTCAACCTCTAATTCTGTTTTTTTGGGGGGGAACATGAGAAGATAGTTTTGAAATTTATATAAATGTGCACGATAATTCTGAGTGTTAAGTCATTTATCAATAGTCCCTTTTATGCTAGGAAATATACATTTATTCTACATGGTAGTATATTCTTGAAAAATAGTGATTTGCAAAAAGTATAAAATTTACTTGGCAATAAATTAGTAAATTTTTGAGTTAAAATAATTGAAGTTTATTTAAAATAAACTAATAGAGTTTAATTTTAAAACTAAAAGTTTTTTTAGCTTAACAACCTCCCACACACTGACACATGCTTTCGTTTAACAGTCCCAGAAGGGGCACTCTCCTCAAAGTCAAAGGCAATGGTGACTGTAACACAGATTCCCCTGGTTCCCAGACCACTGCTCTAACAGTGTCATTCTCCAACACACAGGGCAGAGAGGGAGAAAAACGTGAAGTCAAAAATACCTCCCACTGAATTTAAATACTGACACACAAACTAGCAGGGAAAAAAACCTCCCCAAGGGGTCCACCTTCAGTATTCCTAAAAAAGAAGCTCTACAACAGTTAAGGGATCCAGACAAGACACCCTTCGAGGCACCATTAGCCTCAATATTACAGCCCTGTGGTAAGAAGAATCACTTTACTCTGTGTATCTCAGTCAGTTCAAGAAGCCTGCAACTTCCACTGTCCCTACCAATGCCAACCCTTAGTCCCTGAAGGCCTTGCACAACCTTGACGTCACCTTCTAATTCCCAGAACTGTTCCATGGAGCCTTGACCAGCCATGACAAAACTCAGAAGAGCGCTCTATACTCAGCTGGGCATAATGGTTCACGCTTGTAACCCCAGCACTCAGGAGGCTGGCTGTCAAAGTCACATTTCTCATCACTGAGACACAATGCCCGACACCTGCAACTGAAAGTAGGGAATGTTTATTTTGGCTCACAGTTTGTAGAGGTTTCGGTCCACAGCTGGATGGTAGCATGGCAGAGTAGAAACAGGCAAGCAGGAAGCAGCAGCCCTCAAGGGAGGAGGACACACATACCCTTCCAGGACATGCTTCACCTCCTAACGTCACACCCAGCTGTACACCCATTAGAGGACTGATTGAGTATCACACGCCCATGATCCAGTCACAGCCTGAAAGTTCCACTCTGTGAGTGAATGAGGCTTTAAGGGAGACATCTAGATGTAAGCCCTAACAGCTCTGAAACCTAAAACTTTTTGGATTGTTAACAAGAAATGTAATGTTTTAGAGTGTTTTGGATTCCAGATTTTTAGATTAGAAATGTTCAAACAGTGTATGAAAAACTTTTGGTCACAGCATTTCAGATTCCGTGAACCGATCCGTACACCAATCTGATCACCTTCACGTTCCTCACCCATGCTGCATCTGCACTTCCCTTAATGCCACTCACATCACATCACACTGTCAGGATGACTCATTACAACAGCTTCCTAAATGCTCACCACATGCTGCAATCAGGTGGGCCCTTGGTGGTGTCAAGCAGCTCTGCCCCATCTATAAAATTCACAAACCCCTTCCTCCAACTTCCAATGCATCCTCCAGCTTTCAACTTGCTGGCAGGAGCCAGGAGCAGCAGGTCTCCCACTCTGTCTCCCACTGCACTCTGCCTCTTAGAAAAAGCTCAGGCAACGTTCCCACTCTGCAGCGGATCCTGCCCTTCTCAGTTCTCCTTTTCCCATTAGCACAGGTGCACACAGTTAATTGCTCCTGTTTCAAAACAAAACTACAGCTCAGAACCAACCTCCCCTTTTGAGCTTCCTATTTCTCCTCCTCCCTATTCAGTAAGCCTCCATGGTGCTCCCATTCCCCTCCTCTACTCTGTCTGTCCAACCAGGCTTTTATTACCACCAATCCAGGGAAATGCTACTATCAAGGCCATTGCCAAAACTCTGTCCTAATCTTACGGCACGTTGGTCACTTCCTCCTGGAAACATCTTGCTTGTCCAGGTGCAAGGACTTGCGTGTTGGTTGGTAAGTGTCTCCGTCTTCTGTCCAAGCATTCCGTAACATGTTGACAGCTCATGGCTGCTTTCTCATCTCTCCCCAAGCTCAGGTCTTGGTCTCAGATCATAAGCAGTTCCCTTTCATCTACAGTAACTGGCCTAGGAACCTCAGTCACAAGACTCAAGACTGTGGCCTCCATATGTCAACAACTCTCACACAGCTGGGTCAAACTCTCTTTGACCTCTCCTCCAACTATCTAGTCCCTAAATCCAAAGCTCCTTTCAGCTTCTATCAGTTCACCAAAGGACAACTCTACACCTCTAGGTCTAGACACATAGTCTACTCCTGCCTTCTTCCCACATTCACACACCCAAGACCCAACCACTTTGCAAGAGCTACACACACACCATCCTGATTGTACCATCTCTTTCTGCTCTTACGCTTCTGTTCTCAATTCCTCTATTGTCCATTCTCTCCACACCAGCGGGAGGAATTCCACTGAAACAATGTGGAGAGTGTCTACTCCAGCTCTGTAGTGCTGCCCATTTCAATTGCTCACAACAGCCACAAGGCTGGGCACATGCTGCCCTATGCCTCCCTGACCATTCCTTGTGCCCACTGCCTGGCTGCTCCACAACCACCCAGGTTTCTTCCACTTCTGCCTGGAAAGTTCTTTCCCCCAGATCTCCACAGGCCTCATGCCTTCAAACCCTTTAGGTCTCTGCTCAAATGCCAGCTTACCTAAGAATAACATCATAATAACTTCACTTTACATAAGCCTTATCATAATTAATTCCTAATGCACAGTGGTTACATTTCAGGTGTTGTTCTTTGTTTTGTTGCTAATGGTTTGGTTTGTTTCAGTCTGGTTTATTTTTGCCCAACTATTTTGACCCTGTCTCACTATGTATGTAGCCCAGGCTCTCAATCCTCCTGCCCCAGGTTTTCAGATCTGGGATTACTAACTTCAAAAATTGTTGTACAAGTTTTGTGTATATTAACTTTAGTACAATTCATTTAATACTATCTTTACTTGAGCTGGAGATGTAGTTCAGTAGTGTAGCACTTGCATACTGCGTGCCCTAGGTTAGATTCCCCAGCAATGCCAACACACACACACACACACACACACACAATTTCACATTACCAATAATCATGTGAGCACTATAAAGGCAGGAATTTTGTTTGTTTACAGTTGTCCCTGAACCTAGGATAGTGTAGAACACAGAGCAAGTACTTGGCCATGACTTGATGAAC
>PVJX010046312.1:0-12342 GCA_004027295.1 Dolichotis patagonum | reverse complement strand
GCCCCTAGATAGGCCCCGCCCATGTCATCGACTCGGCCGCGCCTTTTCGTTTGCCCCGCCTCCTCGACCTGGCTCTTGAGCCCTGCCCCCGGCTAGCCCCGCCTCCATCCTGGGGCCCCGCCCCTGCCCTCACCCTGCCGCGCCCTTCCATTCGCCCCGCCTCCTCCGTCTCCTTAGCCCCGCCCCCAGTGCCAAGCCCCGCCCCGCCTCGCAGTGTGGAGCGCGCTGACCGCGCCTCCCTCCCAGTCGCTCCACAGCGCCCTTCTGCGCAGCCCTCAAGGCCCTTCCCGACCCCGCCTCTGCCGAAGACCCCCCCAGTACCCCGGGTTCCCGCCCACCTCATCCCTCTCCTGCCAGCCCAGAGCTGCCACCCCCATCCTGACGCCTTCGAGCCCATCTGCCGATTCCCCTCTCTCCCAGACCACCTCGGGGCCCTCTGGTCCCCCATCCTCCTCCCCAACCTGCTGTGTCATCCAGGACTGCGCCCCAGCCCGAGACCCCCCAAGCCTGCCGCGACTGCCCCAGCCCCGCGCCCTGCGGGCTTGGACGCGTGCTCCTCCCCATGGCCTGGGCGCTCAGGACTCGGTCCTCCGCCGAGACCCCTGACTTCCGGCCCTGGGGCCCCCCTGTGCTGGCTGACCGCACCCCCACCCCGTGGCCTCCCACAGGCACCGGCGAGACCCCGACCCTCAGCACCCTGGACTTCTACATGGCCCGGCTGCACGGCGCCATCGAGCGCGACCCCGCGAGGCACGAGGGCCTCATCGTGCGCATCAAGGAAATCCTGGCCCAGGTCGCCAGGTGCGGGCCGGGCCGGGCCGTGCAGCCGCCTGGGGTCCCCGCAGCCACCGCGCCTGCGGGCGTGATGGGGGGCTGCCCTGGGATCGCCAGGGGGAGGCAGCTTGGCCTCCAGGGTCCCCAGGCCTGCGCGGGCGGAGGATGCTGGGTCACTGTCACCCCCTTCTCGTGTGGCCAGGGGAGTGACGTACCGCTGAGCTACGCCCCGCTTCTCTTACAGCGAGCATCTGTAGGGCCAGGCGCCCACACATCCGCGGAGCGGCGCTGCGCCCGGCCCTCCCCATGCCCGGACGATGGAGGAGAGGCTGGGGGTCCACCCTTTGGGGCCAGGCCCCATCCTGCACCTTGGGGGCTCCAGCCCCCCTAAAAGTAAAATCTCTACAGCACCCCTTCAGCTTCCAGCCTTCCCAGCCCCCGAGGAAGCACTGGGCACTGGAGAGAAAGTAGAACCCCTGGGTCACAGGGCCCACAGCACATGCCCCGTGGGCAGGGCTGCCTGGGGCTCCCCTGTACCCCCAGAACTGCATGCTGGGTGGCAGCTCTGGGCCCCAGCAGGGCCTGCGGAGGGGCCTGACCGCCCCCCCCCCCGGGTCCAGCTGAGCAACTCTCATGGAGCAGATAATTCCCACTGCTCCATCCAGACTTTTAAATAAAAACTCACAGAATTTGCAGTTTGAGCTGGTGTGTGTGGTTTGTCGGTGTGGATGGACCCGTGACCCCCATGACAGCCTCGCTGAGACCCTAGGCCCGCCTTCTTCCATCGGGGATGGGGAAACAGGCCCACGCTTGGCTGCCTTGGCATCGAGGCAGGGACCCCGGTCTCCTCCCCCTTCGGCATGGTGTCAGCCTCTGGGGCCCTGAGGCTGGCGGGGAGGGCCTTGGCCGCTGGGGTGCCCTTCAGCCGCCTTTCTGGCTGGGCTTGGAACTCTCTTCCCGGCAGAATGACTTCCACAGAACAGAGACGGCTCAGAGACACCAGAGTGTTTACCGCTGTGTATCCCTCACTATCGACAATTCCAGCGCTTCCTCATCACTGCAAAAAGAAACCCAGGGCGCAAGCACTTGCCTGGCAAGCGTGAGGTCGTGAGTTCAAACTTAGCACACAAAAAAAAAAGGAAAAAAAACTCCTAAGAACAGTCACCCAGCCCCTCCCACCCCTAGCACCCCCCAGTCCACTTCCTGTCTCTGGCTTTCCTGTCCAGGCGTTTCCTGTCCGCAGAACCTAAGCTGCCTGTCCCAGAGGCTGGCGTCTCTACTGAGCCGGGTGCCCCCCAAGATCCATCTACATGGCAGCAAGTGTCACTTTGGTAGTTTTGAAACCTCATCAGAGAGAAGCACTTCTTTTGAGCCGTAATCCCTGTTTAGAATTCTTTGTTTTTGTCTGAGACAGGGTCTTGCGATGTAGTCCAAGCTGGCCTTGAGCTCACTATATAGCCCAGGCTGCCCTCAAACCCCTGGCGATCTTCCTGCCTCAGCCTCCTGGGTTCTGTGACCTGGGGATCCATGCTTTTCCTCACCAAACATTGTAAGCACCTACCGTGTGAATACACAGCAGTCCACTCGTGGAAGAAAGGGCACTGAACCCTGTCCTCCTCATTGCCAGGGACATAGGCAGGGAGGATACAAGGTGAAGAGGTAAAATACCCACCGCACCTCAGGGTGCTAGGGTGAGACACTGCGAGGTGGACAGAGCAACTGAGAATAGAGTGGATCGTGAAGAGTCTAAGATAAGGGGGTCCTGGCAGAGGGCACAGCTGTGCAAAGGTCCTGGGGTAGCATGGAGCCAGGTGTTGAGCAGCCAGGAAGCTCTTGTGGCTGGAGTGCAGAGATCCGAGGACAGAGAGGGAGGGGACCTGGCTGGCCCCGCGGGGCCCTGTGGGCTGCTGGGGGACTTGGAATTTTCCTTTGAGGGAAGTGGCAGAGGAAGGACCGGGCTGGGACTCCCTTGGTCGCAGCCTAACCTTTCCTAACCCTACCTAACCGGCCACCTTATTGTGACCCTTGTTATTCTCAGGTCCTCGGCTCGGGGCCCCAACAGACGCCGCGGGGCGCCCCTGGGGAAGGCGCAGCTGGCCTGCACACCGGGGCCCGCGCCCCCTCCGCGCTGCGGTGTCGCCTTCCCGGCGGCTCGGGTTCCCGGATCCCCTTACCCGGCGGCTCGGCTCGGCTGTCGCGTCCGGAGCCGAGGGGGGGAGGCTGCAGGAAGCGGCGGCTCCGGCGGCTCTGGCGGCGGCGGCGGCCGGGTGGGCGCCGAGTTCCCGCCATGGAGAGCGCAGAGCCCCCGCGCGCCCCCGCGCCCCCCGCCGCGCCCCCCGCGCCGCCCCGCGCGCGCCCCCGCCTCGTCTTCCGCGCGCAGCTGGCGCACGGCAGCCCCACCGGCAAGATCGAGGGCTTCACCAACGTCCGCGAGCTCTACGCCAAGATCGCCGAGGCCTTCGGGATCGCGCCCACCGAGGTGAGCACCCGGGGCGCCCCGGGGACCCGTGGATCTGCGGCCCCCGCACTCCCGGGACCTCGTGCAGCGCCCCGTGGGAGATGAGCGGCCCCGGGGTCTCGCACATCTTGGGGGGCCCAGCTGGGAGTGAACCCCGGCCCCGCCGGGAGCGCCTGGGGTCCCGGGCGCGCAGGTGGACAGGGCTGGCCGGGGTTCGCCCAGCTGGGCGCGGGAGCCTCGAAACCTCCAGCAAACCCCACAGATGTCCACCGCCCGCACCCTCCTCGTCATCCTCCGCTACTCTAGGGGTCCCCTCCTGCCTCTGCTTCTTCCTGTCCTTCCCGGGGCCTGAACTCAGGGGTGCCCTACCACCTGGACACGGGGCCTAGCTAAGTCACCCACACTGACTTCACCTGGGACCCTCCTGCCTCAGCCTCCCTCCGGGCATGGGCTGGGATCTTGGCTGCTGGGAGCCCGGGCCAGTTCTGCGCCTCCCGAGACTCAGTTTCCCCATCAGGCCCATGCACCCATACCCTTGGGGGGGTCTGGGGCAGACACCATAGTTAGGTGCAGTGGCCGATTCCGGCTCCCCTCTCCCCGGGCAGATTCTGTTCTGTACCCTCAACAGCCACAAGGTGGACATGCAGAAGCTGCTGGGGGGGCAGATAGGGCTGGAGGACTTCATCTTCGCCCACGTGCGCGGCGAGACCAAGGAGGTCGAGGTCACCAAGACGGAGGACGCGCTGGGGCTGACCATCACCGACAACGGGGCGGGCTACGCCTTCATCAAGGTGTGCGCATGCGCGGAGGGGGTCTGCGCGGAGGGGTGGGGCGGGGGCGGGGCGGCTGAGCCGACCCGGGATGTCGGGGTCCCCTCAGAGGATCAAGGAAGGCAGCATCATCAACCGCATCGAGACCGTGTGCGTGGGGGACAGCATCGAGGCCATCAACGACCACTCCATCGTGGGGTGTCGCCACTACGAGGTGGCCAAGATGCTCCGGGAGCTCCCCAAGGCCCAGCCCTTCACCCTGCGCCTGGTGCAGCCCAAGAGAGCTTTTGGTGAGGCCACCGATGACCAGTGGGGCCCGGGGACAGTGGGGGGCACAGGCAGGGACGTTCAGGACCAGAGGGTGGGGGTAGACTGTCAGGGTCACTTGTGGAGGAGGGGCGGGATGGGGCAGTGCCCAGGTCCACTCTGTCACGTGGATGGAGGGTCTGTGGTTGGGTGGTTCCTTTGTTTGGGAGACGGGGTCTCACTATGTAGTGCAGGTTGGCCTCAAATTTGAGGCAATCCTCCTGCCTCAGCCTCCCAAGTGCTGGGCTGACAGGCGTGGGCCACCACAGATGGCTGCATTTCTTTTTTAATATAATACCTCGACTTTGTCAGTGAAGGAAACTGCTGCTTTGCACAAGCCACGTCCCCTCAGCTCAGCTCATCTAGGGCCCTCGGGTGGAGGAGGCCCCAGCAGATGGGGGAAGATTGTTCTGGAAGGGTGCAGCTAGTGGCCTCCCAGGGTGGCCAGAACTGCGTCCTCCACACCCAGAACGCACCACACCCCCCCTCCGTGTCCCTTCCAGATATGATTGGCCAGCGCAGCCGGGGCAGCAAGCATCCCGTGGAAGCGAAGCTGGCCAGCGGGAGGGAGACCCTGCGGCTGCGTTCCGGGGCCACGGCCACCGTGGAGGAAGCGGTGAGTGACGGGGGGAGTCCGGGGCCTCCCTGACGGCTTGGCTGCTGACTCGGGGTGGCTTTGGAGATGAACCCCTTCTTGGCCAGGGGCGGCAGCGCGTGCCTGTTATCCCAGCACTGGGGAGGCTGAGGCAGGACGGTGGCCAATGCACGCCCAACCTGGGCAAGTGGGCAGCTTGGGAATCCCTGTCTCAAAACACAGACCAGGAAAGAGCTGGGCATAGAGCTCAGGATGAAGACCCCAGGTCCCAGCCCCAGCGCCGCAAATAAAAAGATTCGATTCTCGAGCCCGTTTCCCTACCTGGGCAGTGGGCCCTGGACAGAGCTGGTGTAACGGGGTGTCCAGTGCACACGCCCTTCTCTCGGGGGGGGGGGTCGGGAGGGCAGCTGCAGGGCTGGGAGCCCCTCACCTCTGCTGCCCGCCGTGCCCAGCCCAGTGAGTTCGAGGAGGAGGCGTCCCGGAGGGTGGACGACCTGCTGGAGAGCTACATGGGAATCCGAGACCCCGAGCTGGGTAAGCGGCCAGGGTAAGCCGGGGTCCCCGGGGGGCAGCGGAGGCGGCTGGGGGCGGGCAGTGGGGCCCAGAGCGCCCTCACCCGCCTACCCGCCCGGCCCGCAGCGTCCACCATGGTGGAGACGTCCAAGCAGACGGCCAGCGTCCAGGAGTTTGCGAGCTGTTTAGACTCCGTCTTGGGCGAATTCGCCTTCCCGGACGAGTTTGTGGTGGAGGTGTGGGCGGCCATCGGCGAGGCCAGGGAGGCCTGTGGCTAGCGTGTCCAGGGGGTCAGCGCAGCCCCAGCCCGGAGCCCGACCCCCCGCCCCAGCCCTGCTCCAGCGCCCGGCCCTGGCCGAGCTCCGAAGCCACAGTGGCCTCCAGAAGCCAGCCCAGTGTGGAAATCCCGCCCGGCTCCCCGAGATGGCCCTGCGGGGACAGCAGGCTGGGAGCGGGGGCCCCGCCCCGCCCGAGAGCCCCGCCGGCCAAACTCAGCCCCGCGCCCCAGCCCAGCCCCGAGGCTGAGGCCGTCTCCAGGGCCCCGCCGGGCCCTGAGCCCGGGCCGCGCTCCGCAGCCCAGCCGAGTGTCCGGCTCCCGTCCAGTTTGGAGGTGGACCCCAGCCCCAGCACCCGCTCCAGCTCCGAGACCAAGCCCGGCCCTAAAACTCACCCCGATCCCCGCACTGACGACGTCCCCGCCCCCCAGCCTGGCCCCGCCACTCTTGGCGGTTCTGGGACAGGTTCTGGGGCACCGGGCGGGCCCCGAAGCCGGGAGCCAGTCCAGCGGGAAGCCAGAGCCGGGACCCCGGGCAGCCCCGGGAGCCCGCTGCCCGCCACCCCGCAATCCCGACCCGAACCCCAGCGCTGCCCGGGAGCCCCCCCGGCCCTGGCCCCGGCCCCCGGGCCCCCCTCGGGCTCCCTGCCCAGTCCCAGCCCCAGGTCCAGCTCAGACAGGGAGCCTGACCCCGGCCCCAGCCTCCGGCCGGGCTCCGCAGGGCCGTCCGGCCCCGGAGGGAGCGGGCCCAGGGCCGGGGGTCACCTTGGTGCCCGGACCCCTGCTGCCTGCCGGACACCCGTCCGCCCCAGAGCACAGACGGACGCGGGGACCCAGACCGACTTCAAGGCCTGGCCGAGCTCCAGAGCCCAGCCCAGCCCGGGCGGCCCACCCGGCCCCGGGGGGCAGTTCGCTCCTGGAGCAAAGAGCAGCAGGGCCACGGCCACCGGCTCCGGGACCCAGCGCCCCCCGGGAGCTCAGGGGACCACCGGCGCCCAGCGCAGCGCCCAGACCCTGCCGCGCTGCAGGCAGCAGCTCCCGGCCCCAGCTGGCCCCGTTAGCCGGCTGGACACAGGGGAGCAGGTCAGCTCCAGAGCCCAGCTCGGCCCTGGAGTCCACCCTAGCTCTGGAATGCTGTCCAGCTCGGAGGCCCGGCCTGGCTCCCGAGGAGCCCAGCCCGACCCCGGAGGCCGGTCCAGAACCAGAGTCCAGCTGGGCCCTGGCAGTGGCCCCCGCCCGCTGACCCCTGACCCGAGCCCAGCCCCCAGGGCCCCGACTCCGTCCATCAGCAGAGCCCCGGGGGCCCGGCCTCCGCCTCCTGACCCAGTGCCCGAAGCGCAGGCCCGCCCCGATGCCAGGCCAGGGTCCTCAGCCGCCCGTCTGGCCCCCCGCCCAGCAGCTCCCTCTGCACCCCAGAAACCCCCCCTTTCTCCCAAGCCGAAGTTGGGACCCCCGAAGCCCACCCCACCGCCTGTGTCTGTCACCCCTGGCCTCTCCCCTGTGAGGGCCTCCTGAGTTCCCAGCCTCCGGAGCCCCCCAGCTCAGGGGAGCCCCCCCCCTGCCACCAGGCGTGAGGTCACGGAAACCCCGCAGCCCCTCCCGGCCTGGCTGCCCCAGACAGCACAGCAGGTGACCTCGTTCCCCGGCTGACGGGGAGGGGGGTCCTGGAAACGGGGTTCGGTTTCAGGCACCTGGCCAGGGACTTGTAAGTGGATCCGATGTGTGGGGGGGGACCAGGCAGGGCGGGGGCGCTGGCTTCTGTACCTCCAGGGCAGGGCGCCCCTGAATAAAGGCTCCTCACACCCTGCAGCCCGTGTCCTGCCGTGGTCCCGGGCGGTGTGGGGCCCAGGCCAACCGTGGCACCCACGCAGCGGTCGGCGGGCACGGTAGGCAAATGTCATTATTTATTGTCACTTGCCGCCAGCCGTGATAGCGGCCACCGAGCAGTCCATGGCCCTGCGCTGGGGTGTCACCAGGGAAAACTGAAAAGCAAACGCACGCGCCCGTGATCGGCGCCATCTGGAAGGCTGAGGCAGGAAGGTCCCAAGTTCCAGCCCTGCCTGGGCCCAGTCATCTGAGCCTGGATAGGAGGAAAATGAAGCCAGAAACTTCGGGATGTGTTTTGGCAAGAGAGGGGGCGCCCTTTCCTTGCCGTTCACATTCAATTTATTATGTTTTTCTTTTTTCTTTTTTGAGGTGTTAGGGGTCCAACCCTGGGCCTTGCACATGTGAGCCAAGTGCTCACCGCTGAGCTGCACCCCAACCCACCCCCTTGGTTTTTATTTTGAAACAGGGTCTCGCTGTGCGGTTCAGGCTGGCCTTGAACTCACAGCGACCCTCCTGCCTCAGCCTCCTGAGCACTGGGATGACGGGCTTGCGCCACCACGCCTGGCTGCTCAAACGGCTAAATTACTCAGGCTGGGCTAGAGCATGCAACCTTCCTGCCTCAGCCTCCCGACTAGTTTGGATGACACGTGCCCTGCCACAAACCCTAGGCCTCCCCTGAGGGGATCACAGAGCCCCCAACTGAGAGGGCTTCCGGGAGAAGCCCCACCCTCTGGGCTCCGCAGTCCGATTCCTTCCAGGAGCCCCCAAACTCTGCCTGGGGCTGGTGTGATCTGGGGGTGCTGGGATGGGGGTGGGGCTCTGAGTGGGCAGGGCAGGGCAGGAAAAGGCCCCCCCAAGTCACAGCGACCCCCTGGCGCCCTGGGCGAGCTGTGGCTGCAGGGACAGCGACCGGGGCCGCGTGCTGAAGCGCGGGTGTAGACGCCGCAGCACGGCGCGGCGGAAGAGGATGTAGATCCAGGGGTCCAGGATCTGGTTCCAGGTGGCCACGCGCAGGTAAATGAGCAGCTGCTGCTCCGTGGCCCGGGGCAGCTGGCCCGAGGCGCTCATGGCCGGCGGCGTCTGCAGCACCGTCTGCGCGATGAAAACCTGCGGGACCCGGGGGCGGGTGAGCGCGGGGCGGGGTGTCCTGGACCCCGGGCCCCGCCCTGGTACTCCTCTACGGCCTCCATCGGAGAACTTGCCCGCTTTTTAGTTGCTTGAGACACGGTCTCACTGTGCAGCCCAGGCTGGCCTCCAACTCATGGAGATCCTCCTGCCTCAGCCTCCCCCAGTGCCACCACGCGCGACCAGAGTTTTGTGACATTTGTAAAGTATTAAATTTCTGTATACTAAAGCATCTATTTCATCATTTTAAATGACCTTTCACCGTATAATTCATATTTATTGTTAAATATATAAAAGAAGTTTTAATAAATTATTATATAACAGGTAACAATTTTAAAAATAATATAACCACTATTACATACTAATGTAATTATAAATACAGTTATACACAACATATAATTTGCATATTATGCTCTATTATAAAATTGCATAATGATACAACTGTGAGTTGTAATAACGATAGTTATGGTGTTTCTATTACTTTACTATTTTTTTGTGGGCCTGTATCTCTATTCCTTTTTATTTTTTATTTTTATTATTTTTATTATTTTTTTTCAGTGCCAGGGATCGAACTCACGACCTCGAGTTTGCCAAGCAGGCACTTACGCCACTGAGCTAAACCCCCAGCCTATTTTTTATTTTTAGACAGGTCCTAGCTAAGTGATCTAGGCTGACCTCTAATTTGCAGCCTTCCTGCCTCAGCCTCCTGAGGAGCTGGGGTAATAAGTGGGAACTACCACACCTGACATATTTTATAATTACAAATAATTATAATTAAGAGTTACATTATACTGAAATACTTTGCATTTTATTAGAATTATGGCCACACAGACACTATATTATTTCCCGAGTGCCCACTCTGTGCTAAGGACCTGGGGACACAGCAGAGGCCAAGACTGAAAGGTGGCAGACACACACCAGGTGCACAACTCAGACCCTTACACCAGGGGGCGCTGTGAGCACCAAACCAGGTCCTCCCTCCTCTGTCCTCAGCCCTCCATGGCTGCCACCTCCCTGGGCCAAAGCCCAAGTCCTCCCTGCAGCCCTCAGGGCCCTGCACAGCCCGCCTGTCCCCTCCCCTGCTCCCCTGCTCCCTTTCCGCCCCTCCTCCGTCTGCTCCAGTCACACTGACCCCAGGCTGCTCCCGAACTATGCCCAGCTCTGCCCTGCCCCAGGGCCTTTGCACAGCCATGCCTTCTGGCTGCAGTATTTCCCCCAGGTCCCCGAGCAGTTCATTCCTGGGATCTCCCACAGCATCCTCCTCCCTACCCTCCGGAATGAACTCTGTCCTGCTTTAAACCATGGGAGCTGGGGTTCCGAAGGGTGAAGAGGAGTTTAGACAGTCAAGGGAGGCTTCCTAGTCAGCCGAGTGTTCACCTCTGAGCTGCGCCCCAACCTGTGTTGGCATCTTGTTTATTACTTTGCTTTTTGAGATGGGGTCTCACTGTGTAGCCCAGGCTGACCTAGAACTCATGGCGATCCCCCATGACCGTGGCTTGGTCTTTTTGCAACAGGGTCTCACTCTGCAGTCTAGGCTGGCCTTGAGCTCACTTTGTAGCCCAGGCTGGCCTCAAACTCGCCGAGTGCTGGCATGACAGGACTGCACCACCACGCCTGGCTTTTCCCCAGTTTTCATCTAGCAATGGAACTCCTCTTCATCCTTCAAAGCCCTGGCTCCAAAGCCCTTCTTCTGCAAACCTTCCTATCATCTCCCAGGTGCGCCCGTGAAGCCTCTCTGCGGACCTCTCGGTTTCCCTACGCCGCCCACGTCTCCACGCATTCTGAGGTCTTTCGTGCCTTGCTCAGGAGCCCCCCACCCCACCCCAGCGCTCCTCCCCAACTCACCAGCAGGGGGAGCCAGCAGACGCTGGCCACCACCATGATGCCCAGCAGCTGCGCCATCATCTCCACCTCGCAGTTCCGCGGGCGCTGCTGCGCCGCCTGGCGGTCGTGGTAGACGCGGCACAGCGTGGCCACGCTGACCGTGTTGAGCGCGAAGGACAGCGCCACCGAGAGGCCGCCGAGCAGCGCGAAGAGCAGCGCGAAGGCCGCGTCCCCGGGCCGCGCTCCCAGCGTCAGGAAGCACCAGGAGCCCGGGAACTGCAGCGAGTAGCGGCCCAGGCCCAGGCCCAGCGCGGGCAGCAGCCCGAGCGCCAGCGCCGCGGCCCAGAGCAGCGCCACCCAGGCCCAGGCGCGGCGCGGGGAGGCCGCCGGCCTGCAGAGCGGCCGCGTGATGCCCAGGACGCGCTCGCAGGCCATGGCGGCGCCCAGCAGCAGCGGGCTGAGCCCGAAGAAGACCATGGCGACGCCCATGAAGTCGCACAGGCGGCAGTGCGGGTCCACGGCGCGCCAGTCGAAGCGGAGCGCGTGCTGGGACACCACGATGGCGCCGGTGACCAGCAGCCCCAGGAAGTCGGTGAGGACCAGGCCGCACAGGAAGGTGAGGAAGGAGGAGCGGGGGCTCGAACCCCCGGCCCGCGCGCCCGCCAGCGCGCTCAGGGCCAGCAGGTTGGAGGCCAGGCCCACGGCGCAGAAGGACGCGGAGAACCAGGGCGAGGCGATCAGCTGCCGCTCGTCCGCCAGCGTGACGTTGGTGGGCCGGAAACACGGCCCCAGGGCGGTGTCGTTGGGCCACATGGCGGCGCTGCAGGGGCGTGGGGTCAGTGGGTCACCGCCCCGCTGGGCTGGCCCAGGGTCGCACACATCTAGGAGGCAGAAAGAGAGAAGAGCGGTTGGTTATGACGGTGCGTGATTCCTGCAAACTCCTGTGCAACCCTCAGCACCCCAGCTCCAGGATCCCATGAGTCAGGAAGCCTTTCTGAGTGCTAGTGATAAGAATTCAGAACTGAGCCGGGCATGATGGCCCACGCCTGTCATCCCAGCACTCCGGAGGCTGAGGCAGGAGGATCGTTGTGAGTTCGAGACCAGCATGGGCTACAAAGCGAGCTCAAGGCCAGCCTGAGCTGCATAGAGAGACCCTGTTTCAAAAAGACAAAAAAAAAAATCAGAACTCTTAGCAGGGCGTTCTGATGCACACCTCTAACTGCAGCGATGCGGGAGGCTGAGGCAGGAGGACGGCCTGTTTGCATTTTCCAGTCCTGGGGATCAAACTGAGCTCCTTCCTCACCCCTTTTTGTTTTTTATTTTGACACAGAAGTCACTAAGTTGCCCAGACTGGCCCTAACCTTGCAATCTTCCTGCCTCATCCTCCCAGAAAGCTAGGGTGATAGTCAGGTGCCACTTGGCACTCCTGGCCCTGAGGATGACAAGTTTGAGCCCAGTCTGGCAACTTAGCAAAACCCTGCCTCAAAATAAAAGTAAACTGTGTGTGGTGGCTTGTGCCTGCCATCCCAGCACTTAGGAGGCTGAGGCGGGAGAATCGCTCGGTGGCCAACCTGGGCAAAGACCAAGGCTGTGGTCTCTGGGATCCCTGGGGCACACCCGGAAGTATTTTCTGGATCCCAGAGGACTCAAGTCCCGGGTTTGGGCTGCAGTCCTGGTGCTGTGTGACTTTTGGCTCCCAGAGCCTCAGTTTCCCCACTGTTTGTCCTCCTAAGACCTTGGCAGAACTCAGCACCAGCCCTGGACGCTGTGGGCAGACACTGCCACCTCCGGGCCACACCCGCGAGGCTACCGTGGCCAGGGTCGCCTGGCTGCTGTCCCTGCCGTTGCTTTAGGAAACCTGGGTGCTTCTGTGGCT
>PVJX010046311.1:0-12345 GCA_004027295.1 Dolichotis patagonum | reverse complement strand
CTTGTGGGAGAGTGAACTCAGGAGGAAAAGAAGTCAGCTTAACGGGAAGTGAAAAAGGTGCACATAATTGTAGACATGGCACATTTGAATATCCCATTTGAAATGACCAATAGGTAGTTGAACGTATACATGGGTGTACTGTTATTTTAAGAGAAAGATCAAAATTGAAAATATGGGTGCCATAAATATCAGAATATAAATGTAAATTTAATTCATAGGAAAAGATGAAATAATACAAAGGAAGTGTGGAGTAGGAAAACAAAATGACTCTAACATCCTCCAAATGGTAGAATATTTCTGCCCTACCTCTGTTATGTAGGCAATATGTCAACAGAAAGCCACCATGCTTCACCTTACCTATACCTAATGGAATGTATACACAGGCATCTCTCTTTTTAAACACTCTAGTGCACTGTCTGACTTTCCTTATATGAAATACACAGGTGACACACAGCTGGAAAACCCACAGCATGACTGTAGTGAATCTTGTCCATTCACAAGGAGGCACAATCATAATTTTAAATATTTTTATTTTTAACTCATTTTAAAAGATGATGGGGTTGATGCTAATGACAGCTGGAAAGAAGATAGGATATCTTATCTAAAATAGGGTGTGTCAACTTCAAAGTGAGTCTTTTCTTTTCCCCATGTGGGCGAGCACTTCCACAGTGGTTTGCTACAGTTGAAATCGATGGCCATTAGAGTCAGGGTTAAAGTCTCAATTCCACAAGCTATCTCCACTGTTCCATATGCGCAGCTTAAGCGACCCCAAGGACACACATGCTTAGTCAGAAAGCATGCAATAAACTACCTATAGAAGGGAAAGCTTAAAGTTAGCGTCCAGGTTTTGTTTGTTTTTGTCACAAATAAATTAGTTACTCTCTCTGGGTCTATTACTTTGCCCAGATTCCTCTGAAGGACAGGTTAGCAGATGCTCTCATATATCTCCAGCATTTTCAACATTCTGAGACCCCAGTCAATTGCAAGAAAAGTCAGCACAGACTCTCTGGGAAATCCTGTAGTCTGAATCCATCCTTACCTTCATTCACCCTGCCCCCACAGGCAGGCCAGTACTTTTAGCCTGGTTGCATTCTCAATCAAGATATGTCAACATTCAAAGACTGGGTAGATCAAGGTGCACATACTAAGTTTTTCCTCCAAGGTCCTAGTAAATATGACTGTGATTATTTTTATTATGCCTAGCTGTTGCCAGGAATCTATGATTGCCATCTCGGGTTTATTGGAAGGTCATTTCCCCCCAGCTCTGTGCAGAGCACTGAGGTATTTGTAACTCAATATACCATTTCCAAAATCATGACTTTTACATTTCATTGTTGTTTTTATTTTTGGTGCCAATTAATGGGGGGCGGGATAACTCCAGTGGTATTAATGTTAAGAAGAATTGTATTTGCATTGAAACCATTGTTTCATTCGTGGATGGTTAAGATAATAATACACATAAAATTTTTAAAATTTGGAAAGGAAAGGTTTCCTGTAACAGAGCTAATTTAACTTTACTTCCTAAGGTTGCCTTAAATACCTCCAACTCTGGGAGCTAACCTAGTACTTGCTCGCTCCCTTTTGCTCATCAACTCCATTTGATAGATGGTTCCCAGGACGTAGTGGAGACTTCTGGCTGGAGAGACTGGAAAATGTAACTGAATTTCCTACAATCTGGGCTCCACTTTCTCCCTTGCCTGGGCCCGGGCAGGAGCCTTGTTATTGTCACGTGGCCGCGGGGTCCCCGCAGTCGGGCAGCCAATGGGCGCGCGCCCGCCTCCCGCGCCCCGCCTCGCACCGAGGCTCTGGGACTGGGCGCACCGAGGCGGGGGTGGAGGCGAGAAAGTTTCTTTGCGGGCGAAAGCTTGAGGACGCCGGTCGGGCTCTAACTCTGCCGCAACTGGCTGTCCTTTTGTGTTTTGTTCCTGCTTCTCAGAGGCATGAGAAGGCTACGCTAACAAGAGTGAAAGTTTACGGGGGCCCTCGAGAGAGGCGCACGCGCTCGGGGTCCGGGAGTCCAGCCACTCTCGCCTGGAAGTTTGTGCCAAGCCCGGGCGCGGGCTGCGGAGCGCCGGGCCGAGCCAGAGACCGCGGGACCGCGATGGGCGCGCCGGGCCTCCGTGCTCCCGCTGCGGCGCTGGGGCTGCTGCTGTGCGCGGTGCTGGGGCGCGCGGGCCGGGCCGAGGGCAGCCTGCACGGAGGCCGAGGGGCGATCGGGCAGCTCGCCGGAGTCGCCGCCCAACGCCCGTGCCCGGCTCCCTGCCGCTGTCTGGGGGACCTGCTGGATTGCAGTCGCCAGCGTCTGGCGCGCCTTCCCGAGCCGCTGCCGTCCTGGGTCGCTAGGCTGTAAGTATTCTTCCCCCGAGCGAAGGGGATCGCGCAGCCCTATTCGGGCAAGCGGGAGCGTGCGAGGACCTGGTGGTTTAGGAGTCGGCGTGCAGAACCTTCTCCAGGCAGCTTTTCCCGGCCCGGGCTGCCAGCGGCGCTTCGTAGGGGTGGAAAAAGAACGGGGTGGCCTCAGCTTTCCTCCCGCTGGCTGCGCAGGTGGGCGCTTGACGTGCCCTATCCGGGCGCAGATGGATGAGGGGAGGGGATACTGGCAATGGCCAGGGCCGCGCTAGTCTGCGCGCTCCTAGGCCGAGCAGGAGGGATGGCAACCTGCGGGCGATCTGAGTTTATAGTTTTCCTTCTGAGTTTAAGTGGGAGGGTGGCTCCACGTTGGTTTCTAACTAGTTCAGGCCGCCTTTCCTGTTCTTAACCAGTAACTGCACGCGCGCCTTCGTTTGGGGAGGACCAACACGCAGTTGGATCACTGTTCTCACTAGGATAGACACTTCCCTTGCGTTCCCCCGTGCTTAATTTCACACTAGTATACTATAGCTCTCCCGCCTGGGAGACGTCTTAGTCCGCATAAGAAATTAGATGGTGCTGATCAGAAGATAAGGAAAAGAATGAATTAGATTTTTCAGAACCAAGGGCATGATTTCTGTAGCTTCTCAGCACGCCCAGACAGTCCAGGGAGAGCGCCCAGCGTTGTTATGCAAGTTTTTGGTTTTAAACTGTGAAATCTGAAAACCCGAAATCTCAGCCAACTGCGGAGAAGAACAAGGAAGAAAATATAATTTAGTTGGAAGTGTTGGTCCTTTCCAATTGCCAACTCTCTTTTTAGTCTCCTAGCCACTAGTTTCGTTAAAATTGGATATTGTAAAACTAAACCAAAACTTTTTTTAAAGTTTTATTTTCTTTGTACAAATGTAGGCCTGTTTAAAAGAAATAATTCTGCAGTTCATACTTAATCTCAGATTTGGGCCTAGTAGAATTGCAGTGGAACCTGTGTCTGTTCAAACAGTTGTGGCAGTCAATCCTAATGTAATAATAGTGGTTGAAGGATTACTCTAGTACTTTAATAAGTTGTTGTTACATTGTTGTGCTAATATATTTTTTTACTTATGAATTGTTGAATTATTGCATCAAACAATATGTTCTTTGTGTTTTTTAATGAGCCGTAGTTTAATAAAGTAGAATTCAAGAGTATTGGATTAGTATTTAATATCTTATCACGGAACTTCTTAGTTTTTATTACAAGTGAAGGAGATAAGGGCTTCAATTAGTTGTGGCTAATTCCATTCAGTTGGCTTTTGTTGGGGGTCAGGGCGTTGCTTTCAGGAGATGTGAATGGCTCTATTGACAACATATGGAACTGAACATGTGGATGATGGGAGGTAAACAGCTATGAAAATAGAGGGATGAGGAAGAGAGTGAACACAGTCCTTCCTGGAGAGCTGGAGTGTGTTGAGAAATACTTAGATTATGCACTGAGGCTAACTTTGTTCCATAGTTTCACAGTGCCAAGTAGCATCTTGAATCATGCTAGTGTAAATTTTTCTGGGAGGAGTAGGTGAATGAGATGTCTTTAAAGAAGTAACTGTTGTTGCCCTTGATTAGAAGTTAAGTTGAACCAAAGGAGTTTGATACCTATTTAAACATTGTCTTAAAAGTAGCTGACCCAATTAGGATTTTGTTTTGCAGATAATTTGGTGGCACACTAAAAACAAATTACAGTTTATTTGGTTAGCACAGTCTTTAATTACATTTCCGCCAGGAGTAAATTGTCTCAATACAAGTCCACATTCCTTAAAAGTATGTGAAAATAAGTTCCACTTGTATAAATAAGCACTCAGCCTGCTGTCGGAAGCCCTGCTGAGATCACTCATTGAGCAGCCCTGTCATTCTTGTACTTCTGTGACTTCTTAACCATCTTCGTAGGTGTCACCAAACCATGTGGTCTAAGTTCCTTATTGTAAATGTTTCTTTTGTCCACTCTTAAAGCCTTAGAGAGGTCTCTTCTCCTCCACCTTTGAAAGAAGCAAGCAAGCAAGCAAGAAAGAAAGAAAGAAAAAGAAAGAAACTTATATTTTATTTTCTGTTATTTGGTGTAAGTGGAGTAGGTGTAAGACTGTGGGCTGTTACTTAAATTTTACATAATTAGTAAAGCTTTTAGGTAGGCAATGTCATACTTCAGGAAATAAGTAGAAAAATGCATATTGTTTTTCTTTTTTCCTGTAGTTTCCTTTCCCTTTCTGTCCACAGTTTAAATACTGAAAGTTCATCTTTGTACTGGTTTATGAAAGTACTCCTTAGAAAAAGTAAAATATTTCTTTTGTTTCATTTGTCGAATTTGCAAGTTAAAAACAGAAAACTCTGTGTCTGTATTTTCCCACTTTATTCATTTATAAGTTATTGCTGTAAGAGCCCCATGTGTAAAAAATTGAATATTTTGAGGTATAAAATAACACTATACTCAGTATTTCAAAAAGTAACCTCTAATACTTTAATGAAAGCGGCTGTTAAAACTGTACCTACTTGGAGATTGGCCTGGAGTTTGTGATTACAGAGTTTGGAACCTTAAGAGGAGTGCTTGTTAGAATGTTACTTAGCCAAAAGAGGGAAGAGTTGTTCAGTTGCCAGAGAGAACCTCAATTATTATTAAATTGTCACTAGAATTTCGGAATTGTTTGCCTTATCAGGTAGAAATATTTGAATTCTCAACAGAGCTCAGGTAAGGTCTGGAAGGTAGTTTCTACTCGTGTGACTTCTGTAGTGTTGGTGCTTTATAAATCTTCTGGTCCCTACCAGAATTGGGGGTGGGGTGAAGGTAATAGTCCTTATGGTTTTCACAGCTGCTTTTCTATATTTTCCAGACTAAAACTTGAACATAGCTGGCTGATTTATGAGTCACTTTGGATCAGTGTCTTAAAACAGCTACAGCCTGGCTTTTTGTTTCTCAGCTTTCCAGATTTCTGCTGAATTAGCAGCTCTGCAGGCCTCTGTGGGATTGATTAAGAAGCTGTGCTGTATTTGCATTTTAAAATTTGACTGGGAAGTCAGATTTCCAATGCTGAGAGAAAGAAAATGATAGCTAGAACCAAATGTTGTAAATTAATTATTCTCGTATATATTTATTTGTTTGTTAATATTCAGAAAGAGAGACTTCTCTCTACCTTACAGAGTTGCATTTTTCAAGGATTTAGCTAGCTGTGGTCTTTTTAAATAGTTAACACCTCCCTAACTCACCCCTTTCCCTTTTGTTAACTTTACTACAACAGTGGGTTTTTTTTTTAAGAAAAGTTTCCTGGGGAAGATGTATATTAATAGGATTCTGAAAATGAAAATTTGCCTTCCTTACTGTTTCATGTTCTGGGTTAATGAGAACATTAGCGTTATATAACTTGAGTCTCTTTATAGTGGTTTAGCCATAAAAACAATATAAGGAAGATTTAGGAAAATGTGACATCCTTTAACTGGACAGTAATCGTTTCTGAAACGTAAGCTGTATTAAATCTAAATTTAGGTACCTTAAAAGTTTCACAGTTTTAAGTATTTAGCAGTAAAAGTCACGTAAGGGTTGGGTTTTTTCCTTCTCCCACATATATTGTGCTTTTAATAGCACACAAAACTCAGGCATGGAAGTATGTTGCAATAACCGAAATATTAAAAGTTGCCAGCTCCTGCTTTTGGATCCGAACTGAGTGGTCTGCAGCATGTGAACCTGTCTCTGAAAGCAATTTCTCATTTTAAGGGTCTTTTCTTGGGGGAATCTCATCCCCTTGCTGACAGAAGACAGTTAAGCACTCCATCTCATTTCTCACACAGTTGCCCTGTGAAATAAGCTTTACAATGAAATTGAGAGTGCCAGTTTAGTATATTTTCTTTTAATTTAAAGGAAAATCACTGTATTAAATGTAAATGCCAGATTGGTTCTCCCGGCTGTACTTTGAAAACCTCAAATGGTGTGGGGGAGGGGATTGCAGGTTCAGTGTTCCTGAATTAAGTGGGTCCAAATCAAACTGTGGACTCAGGCTACCTCCCCGGTGAAGGATTCTTTCCTCCGTTGTTTTTCAAACCATGTGGGAAATCTGTGACCGTCTGGGGTACTGAAAGCACACAGGTCTTGTTTGAATCCTAACGTGAGTTGTTGGGCTCACGGTTTCCTTGATGAACTCCAGATGGACTTGAGCCGGACTGCTAGGGAAAGTGTCTGGCTCCAGCCTGCGTGGTGAGCGTGCACAGCAGTGGTTGTAATTGCAGGATTTTTATAGTTTAAAGCATGTGCCAGATTTTTTTTTTCATGTTATAACTCGACCAGAACAAATCTACTCATGTCTGTTGCTGTCTGGTAGGTCTTTAGGCAAACATATTTTGAATAAAACCTTGGCAGTTTTTTTAAAGGTAAAATAGAGAAACCCAGGTTTACTCTTAAAACCAAAACTAAGACTGAAAGAAATCTGATTTGGAATTGTTACCTAAGCACTAAGTAACATGGTGTGTCTCTGGAACTGATTTCTTTCCCTTTTTATTTTGTGAGCACATACTCATGCGTGGAACATAGTCACGATTTTCACCTTCACACTGAAAACCGAAACTTTAGTTAAACGCAAAAAGTTCACGAAGTGTTCACTTACCTGTTTCCATGGGACACATCAAGCCCTCTTTGTTTATTAGTCTGCGTTTAAGTAGCTGTTCAGCCATTTCATTTTTATTACCCTATTTTGAAGCTACAGAGTTGAGGTTATTGACACATATAAGGAATATAACCAAGCATGTCTTCCAAATTTTGTTTCATATTTAGAATTGAAATGCTGATATGACTTTCTAACTTGTTATGTATATAGAAGAAGTTTGCTGTTCATAGGAGTGTTGCTACCTGTGGAAATCTAGTTAGAGCGAGTTATTTAGTTGCTAAGTTAGACTGAGTCTTTGAGGCAGAAACATTTATTTTGGTGATTGAAATCTGTTTGTTAGGATGGTGGAGGTAAACTATATGTTAGATTACCATATACTGAGATTTGGGGAATTCAAGAAAACAGAAGACCCAGGTAGTTTATGTCTTTTTCAATAGACTCCCACACATGTGCACACACACACACACGAACTGTCATGATGCTGTATATGAATTTGTGCCTCAATCCAGAGAAACTAATACACATAAACTATTTTTATTTGACTGCAATAAGGCCACTGATGTTTAACTTTGTGACAATAAAAAGTTTTCTGTTCAAGGCTGTCCTTTAGCAACCTGCCTAATTAGCTACTTTTTGTAAGCTATGATGTCATCATATCAGGTTGGGAGTGGGGAGATGGGAGGGTAAAGCAAAACTACCAGTTCACAAAAGATCTGTTCATTGCGCGCCAGAAAACATCTCTTAAAATATTTGTGGGCTTAAAGTATTTGAATCTGCCAGCCTCTTAAACTAATTTTGTCCTCAGAGTTTGTATTTTTGAGTTTGACATTTTGGTTTCCATCTAGTTTATGGACAGAATGGACCAGTTATTTCTCTGGTTGTCACTAGTGTTAATAGATATTTCATAAGCTCACTCTGTCTTGCATTTCATTAAGCAGTACTAGCATTTTAAGAAACTGCTTGTAATTTTGTTTTTGCTTTCTTATAGGGACCTAAGTCACAACAGATTATCTTTCATCAAGGCAAGTTCCATGAGCCAACTTCAAAGCCTTCGAGAAGTGTGAGTCCTGATTACTTTCTACTTGACACTTGCATAAAATTTATTGCCATTCTTCCAATTTCACTTTCACTGTATGAATATTTGGATTACAATAAATTATTTAAAACTTGAATATGGGAGGTATCTTTATTGTAACGTTTTCACTTCTATGAATTATAAATCACCTAATTAGCCCCCCTCCATTCTTGTCATTTACAGGAAGCTGAACAACAATGAACTGGAGACCATTCCAAATCTTGGTCCAGTCTCAGCGAATATTACACTTCTATCCTTGTAAGTGAATATTGGCAGAATTTCATATCTGTGTTGGCATATGTACTGGCATAAAGAGCTTACAAACAAAATTTGAATACCTTCTTCAAGGTATAGCAAAGAAGGTTCTTTAAATTGGTAAACTTGTTATCTAGCCTATACTGTCCCTCCTTCAACACATACCAACACATTTTACACTATGCTCTCATTGTTTAACTGGTCTCCAAGATTAAAAGAAGCACCCCATACTGATGTACATTTCTTTATATGCTATTGACTCAGACTTTAATTTTGGTTTTGCCCAGTGGTTGGCTTGGGATCTCTGGATTATGTATTACATAGTTTTTAGAAACCATGATCAGAACTTTTTGTGTGTGAGAATAAATGTGAGTTGATAACACACTCTTGAGTTATCTTTGTAAGTTTGGTTTCTGCAGGGGAAATCAGGGCGTTGAGATTTCTACTTAATATATCAGCTTATGCAATTAAAAGAAAGTATGTAACTGAAATCAGAAATACTGCACGTTATTTTGTAAATATGAATTGTCAAATGCAATTAAAATTACATGACATTTCTGTATTTTGGAGAGCAGATAACATATGTGTATTCATGTTTGGAGACAGATTTTGGTAGAATTTTGATTTAACAGCCTGCAAAGGTAGCATTTAGAACATTCCTGGTTAAATTTCTAAAGTTAAGTGATTTACTGCCTTAATCTTAAAAAAATATGTAAGTACTGAAGTTAAAAAAATCCCTCTTTTAAACAGTGTAGGAAGAAAACACTATTGTTCGTTGCTTCTGGTAAAGGTGATGGGAGGGTTGAATTATATAGTAAATTTCAGGAACACTGTTCAATTAATTAAAGTGATCAGTACCCAATTGCTTACATCTGGTGATTTATAGAGGTTTGTTTTTACTGAGGGCCCAGGTCAGCCAAGTCACAATGCAGCCGCTCTGTCTGCTTTCTTCTGTTTGAATAAGAGCTAAGTGACATTTGATACAGATGTGGTTTTTCCAGAGATCAGAAACAGAAAGGAATGAAAGAAAAAGCAGTTGGTATGCGACAAATAAACACTAAATTTAAAAAATATTTTTATGCTAGTATTAGTACCCCTTTTCTTTGTCTTTTACAATTGCTTAAAATATTGGAGTCTAAATAGAGTTCTGATTTTGGTATCTTACCACATCTCTAGTGTTCTAGTTGACCAAGGGGACACTTAAAATCCCACTTTGCCCTGTTGTCCTGGCCCTGTGTTTTGGCAGAGTCCGTCAGTATGCCCAAGAGCTCCTGGGGGTCCTGGCGCCCTGGATGGCTGATGCCTCTGTGGTGCCATTTTGTAACCCAGGAGCGGTGAGGAAGACTTTGGAGTCTAAGTGGCGCACTTTGGCATGGCTTAGGGTTGAAGTGTAAGAATTTGTGTGGAAATTAGAAAATGCTTTTGGACATGAATAACAATGATTGTACACTTTAGAGCTGTAGCTTGTAAATATAAAGGTAGAATGACATCTGAAAAGAGAAAATTTCAACATTTGGACTTTTCTCCGTGGCGCTTTGTATCTGTTAATTAGATTGGCCTTACTGATCTCACAGGTTTTGCCCTTAATCTGCTACAGTACATCTGACCAATGACTGCTTTATTCTTCTTGAATGATGACTGACCCAGCTAGTGCCTGCCTATATTGTGTAGACTCTGTGGAGAGTCATTTATATGATGGACACATGCATGCAATATGGAAAATGAATAATTGTTTTCTTACCTATGAAATATCTTGAAAAATTTATCTCTTTTGATATTTTCCTCTGCAAGTGTTTTGTTTTTCCTTGTAGGCTCCTCTGGAACCTCCATTACACAATTAAAGTCTCTGAAGCACTTAAATTTCTGTGTTTTACAGGGTGGAACACTTTCTTTTATATTGAAGACAATCAGAGCTAAGTTTCAGTACTTAAAGTATATGTATTTCTAAGATTTCAAAAGAAAATCTGTTAAACCACACGACATGGCTCAGATTAGAAACGCGCTGCAGCACTACAACTAACTGTCACATTTTAATTTCTAGACCTATTTGACCTCTGTGTTATCAAATTATGAATATTTTTAAATTTTTATGGAGGGAAACATTTTTCTGAGATATATTTACAGGTTAACTAGTTAGGAAGCTTGTGTTAAAGAAAAGAAAAATTTAACTGTAATCTTAGTCATAAGATTTAATATTTGGGCCTTGTACATTTGCCACTCTTTGCTAGCTTACCCCTGCCAGCTAGAGAGGCGAGATGCTGAAAAGATCATACAGCAATATGTTCTTCCTCTTGTAGCTGTAGGAGTTAGGAGCTAATGTGTCAAATGCCGCGCCCTGGTTCAGAGATGAATTTAGTTAGAGACTAGTTCTGATAAACTTACAGAAGCTTGGTGAAATGCCAGGAATTTTAATGTTAGTTGGATACTCATTAAGCACACTCAGTAACCTTTTAAGATATCTTTCAGAATGTAAAAGATCTAATCAGAACTACTTTCCCTTAAATCATACATAGAGCTGGTTCAGAAAACAACTGGAATACCAGGGGAAAGGGATGGTTTTTTGCATGAATGTTGTCTTTATTTTTCCTCACAATTTCATAGCTGTGACAGACGGTTTAATTTTTAGAAAAAGAGGTGGAATAATTTTTGAAATCGGTATATCTTATTGTAAAAATGTTGACCTAAGCCAGACATGGTGGTACCTGCCCGTAATCTCAGGATTCTGGGAGGCTCAGGCAAGAGAATTGCTAAGTTTGAATCTAGTCTGGGCAGTTGAATGACTTCACTGATTCTGTCTCAAAATAAAAAGTTTACAGTGGTTGGAGATGTAGCACAGTGCCAGGGCTCTGGGTTCAGTGCTCAGTATTACAAGAACAAAAATGATATTTGTGACGTTCCACTCTTAATGTGTAAGAGCCACATGACCCTGCTCAAATAATACTTCAAATAAGTATGAGGCCCAGGTGTATCCATTTTAACATACATACACGGTCAGCTACTACCTAAATATTTCTGAAGTTATTGCTAGGGTCATTGTCATAATCAAGTAAATCTTTTTTCTTTATTTCCTATTTATCTTAAAGGTAGAGCATATCTGCAAATCCATCATTTTTCTTTATAGCCTATCACTTTTCCAGAGATGACATTGTGTGGTTCCGAAAGAAGTATTGATATATTACCTTTACTGGTAGCACTCCAAAGCATATGCTCAACTGGTTGAGAGTCACCAAAATGATATAAAATAGTGTTAAGATAATTGTATGTGGGATTTGAAAAGGTCCCTGTTCCTGTAGTGTGGAGAATGGCCTAGAGGTAGCAGGAGGGTGGTTGAAGGGCCAAGTAATTAGAATCCTGCAGCAGTCCAGGGGCAATCATGGCCTTATTCTACATTCTACTTCTGTCATATTAGTGGAATATGGTAGTTATTAAAAGCAGAGCTCCACATCAAGAGTTGATATTGAAGAAAACACTAGAAGATGGAAAAGCCTCCCATGTTCATGGATCAGCACATTAATACAGTATTGTTAAACTGGCCTCACTACTGAAAACAAATTCAGTGCAATCCCCATCAAAATACCAATAACTTTCTTGATAGAGCTAGAGAATACCACCTGAAATTCATATGGAAGCACAAAAGACACTGAATAACCAAAGAAATCCTGAGTAAAAAGAATAATGCTAGAGGTCTCATGATACCTAATTTCAAAATATATGATAGAGTCATTGTAATAGAACATTATAGTATTGACCTGAAAATAGACATGTAGACCAGTAGTATAAAATAGAGGACCCAGAAATAGTCTTACACTTCTGTATTCATCTGATTCTAGACAAAGATATCAAAGCATATGCTGATGAGAAGACAGTTTCTTTAATAAATGGTGTTCAGAAAACTGGATATCCAACTAGAGAAGACTGATAGATTCTCATCTCTTAACCTTTATAAAAATAAATTTAAATGAATCAAAGACTTTACTGTAAGACCTGAAACTTTTGAGACAACTAGAGGGAGTGATGGAAAACACCTTAAGATATCACCTTAGGCAACTGCTT
>PVJX010046310.1:0-12342 GCA_004027295.1 Dolichotis patagonum | reverse complement strand
CCTATGGGTAGAATTGGAGCGTGATCTAGAGAAGATAAAGAAAAAAGGAATGAAGTTGTGGGTGAGATGTGCCTGTTCACAAACTTGTTTTATGGAGTGCAAGAAATTGAGACTTCTTTGAGCGATATTAAAGTCCTTCGCTGCATATAGGTACCCTCAAACTCAGTGACCACCAGCAATGACAGTTTTCCTCTGGTACTGTCTGTTGGTCTCCCTGGCAACCCTCATGTGGAGTCATTCATTTGGTAGTTGGGCCAAGATGGGAAAACCCAAGTTTGAGGCCTCCATGGCAGAGCTAGAAAGTTATAGATGCCTGGGCCTGCCTCGTTATGTGATATTCATGCAGGGGTTCTTTGCCTGGTGAGAGAAGTATTTCAGGAGCATGAAAACAGGAATTTCAAGAACTTACACAGTAACACCTTTTATCCTATTTTATTAGTCAAAATAAGCCACAAGACCCTTCCGAATTCAAGGAATGGGAAAAACAATCTTATCTCTCAGTGGAAGGAGCTAAAATGTATTGTAGTTATGTTTTCACTTTGCCAAAAGTCAGTTGCTTTCCAAGTATCAACCGTGTGAGGATCATGTGTTAATACACATGAAAATCCTCAACACGGGGACCCTTCCACAGGTACTTTGATTTATTAGAGAAATCAGAAATAGGAAAGGAGTTAATCCTTGGCCTGATTTAAACTCTTTTCTGATCAACTCTGTGAATGTGGAGATCTGAGTGACTGGCTGACTCCTTAGCGGAAAGGTCTTCAGTTAGTCTCTCTGCTCCTGTCCCTTCTGTCTCTGTACCTTTTCTTTGACTTCTGTACCTGCTTGCTGTGACCCTGGTGGCTGTTCCTACCTACCCTGGAAGAACAGGCTGCCTTGTCTGCTGCAGCTCAATTGTTCCCATGTTCTAGATTCATGTTTTTTACTTTGCTTTGTTCATCCTAACACTGGCATTTGCAATCCATGGAGAAATACCTTGATGATGACCCAAGGTCTCAGTCTCTTTACTTTCTTGGAGATATTTCTTGGTGATAAACATTAATTTCTACTATTTCCTATGCTTTTACTTCATCTCAGGGAGTTAAAAACCTGGAAACTATATTTTTAGAATATGTTGATTCAAGGTTTTTGATGCATTTAATGCTCCTTTAATTCACTGCTCGTATGGAAAGAGAAAAAGGAGTCCACCTCCTTGCATTTGCTTTAGGCTTTGGCAGTTTTGTGCTTCTGTAGAAGCCAGCAAGATGCCATCTTTCATTGCCAGTCTTGCTCAGGGGTCTGCGAGCAACTGCAGCTCTCTGAATTTGTGTGTCTGTTTCCTCACCTCTTGGTTGCAGTTTGCTGTTGTGTGACCTAAATTAAGACCTGATGTTTGTATTTTAATCCCTGACGATTATTTTGCAAACCTCTGTTTTTCTGCATTAATTTTCTCTATTCTTGAATGCCTAAAGTTGTTACAGTTTTCCTGATAGTGTTTGGAGTTATTTTTTTAAGTATCCTTTGTTGTCATTTTAACGGATCTAGAAGGGAAGGGAATTTATGTGTGCATTTGGTCAGTTGTTTTATTTATTTATTTTATTAAAAACATTATTTGAGGTAGGGTCTCGTTTTGTAGTTTAAGCTGGCCTTGTACATGCTTATGTAGTGCAGGCTGGCCTTGAACTCATGGTGATCCTCCTGCCTCAGTCTCCCAAGTGCTAGAATTACTGGCATGTGTCATCTCATCTGGAAGTCTGTTAAAACTAGAAGTCATTTTTGTTTTCTTAGGACTTTTTTTTTAATCCTGTCTACTTTCCAGAGGGAAACAAAAACTTGATGCACATTAGTAGGCATAAAAAGAGAATTTCTTAACCTTCTAAAATCATCTTAATATGTGGTGCTGCACGGATATTCTCATAGCAGCTTTCCTAGAACATGTTTTCCTTCTGTGAAATGGCCAAGGCAAGGGTCTTGTTTTTTTTTTTTTTTTTTAGTTTTGGGTTGTGTGTGAGGGTATATTTGAGTATGAGTGTATGTGTGTGTGTGTGTGTGTGTGTGTGTGTGTGTATGAATTGCTGACCCTATATCCCTCAATTATTCAAATACTAATCTGGATTTTTCTGTCAAGGCATTTTGTAGCATGATACAGGTCCTTAGTTCACTCACATAAAGTAGATCATCCTTAACAATCCATGAAGGTTTCATTCAATTAGGTGAAGCAGAATTCCCACTATAGACTGCAGCTTCAACTCCTGCCTACGGTTTCTGGACTGTCTTTCTTCATGGCCTGTCCTTTGGATTTTGGGCTGCTCCTGTGTCCCACAATGATGAAAAAAACCCTCATTATTACATTTGGGAATTCTTCTGGATTTTTAATATTTCTGTTTATCTATTCATCTGGTGTCATGCTGTTTTAAATTTTTAAATTATGAATCTTTATAACATATTTTAATTTCCAGGAGGGCCGCTTCAACCTTGTTTCTCTCCCTTTTTTTTTCTTGCATTTTAAAGAGACATTTTGTGTTACGTTTGTTTGTTCATTTTTTCCTTATAAAGTTTAAGTTATATGGTTTCATTACTATATATAGGTTTTTTATTATGATTATATTAAATTTATAAAATTAGGAAGAATTTTGATGTTAAATTTTCCTAATTACATCTATGTAAAATCTTACCATATGCTTAAATCTACTTTTATGTTTTCTCAAATAGATTGTATTTATTTCTTGTTATGTTTATTCCTAAGTATTTGTATTATCATTTTTCTGCCATTATGTTTTCAATATTTGCTTCCTTTACAGCTTTGTTTCCTAATGGTTATTCTTTGTATACGTTGGAAGTGATTGCTTTCTAATATTAATTGAATATTCTGCTACCAAAAGAAATTCTCTTATTTTTGTAGAACTTTTATAATTAATCTGCAGTTTCCAAGTGCACTGTAAGTGAGGTTATAGTGTGAATCATTCTAATTTTAATTTTTATTGTGTTTAATTGTCTTCTTTCTATCAGTGCATTCTTTAACATCTCTGGTAGAATGCTACACTGCGGTGTTGTTAGGGAACCTGTTTACGTTGCTAATGCCGTTAGCTCGAGTGTCCCTCGTGTTTTCCCACTGAGTATGGTGCAGGCAGGCTCTTGTAAGTACCTATAAATTCTTATTTTAGTGAGATTTTTTTCTTAAAGATAAAAAGTATTACATTTTGTCAAGTGACTTTTCAGAGTCTAAGGAGTTGATTGTCCTTTGTTTTTAGACATATTACTAAGTTAAATTTTATTAGTGCTTTTTCTATTGTTAAATACCTTTGAATACCTAGAATAAACCCCTCTTGGTTACAAGAGAGTAGACCTTCAGTGGTCTCTCTAAAGTCTTTGTGTGATAGTCCTAAGTGAACTATAACTCTGTTTCTTTTATTTTTATTTTAAAAAAATTATTATTATTATTGTTTGGATGGATGGAACTCATGACCTTGTGCTTGCCAGGCAGGCACTTACACCACTGAGCTAAATCCGTGGCTCTCTGTGTTTCTTTTAAAATCAGGTTTTATTTTTAGTTACAATTGATGAAAGTGGTAATTGTTTTTATGGTACTAATTATTCATTAGCCATCACGTGAAGCATTATAATTCACCATTCTGTTGACATCTGTTTTGGCCTTATTTCTTATTTTGACCATGTAGAGTTATAACATTTACTACTCATTGACTGAAAATTTAAGGACCGTCATCCTTGTTCCTCTATCATGAGGCCAACACTTCCTTGATATGTGACACTCATTCAATCTGCATAAATGGAAAAAAAAATTGAAACATAAGCAGGTAAATCTCCCAAGAGGTGCAATATGAATGAAGAATATATCTATGTTTTTATAAACCAATGAAATAAAAGAAAACTTAGTACTTTGGTATATATAGCCTTTTAAAATATTTGTAGGCACTTTCAGTATTTTCAAATGCAGTTATTTCTCCAGTTATTAATTCTGAATGGCATTTTATATGTAATGGAAACTGATTTCTACTACAGTTCATAAAAATATTAGTTTTTTCTTCCTATATAGAATAGAATAATTCCATAGAATTCTATAGAATAGAATAATTCTATAAGATAGAATAATCCTATATTCCAACAGAATAAATTGCATGATGATTTCCTATACAAATCTATCTGAGATTCACATTTTTGCAGGGAGGGTAGAGGTTCACTTTAATGGTTCTAAAAATTAGTTTTTGTATGGAACTTTTTTTCAGTCTATCATTTATTGTCAGATGTGACAAGCTATATTTTCTCAGAAAATTATCTATTTACCTCAGGATTTCATATTTTCTAATAAAAGTCAGTTCAAATTAATCACTTGTGATTTAAATAATCTATTTCCTCTTTGTTTTTCTTAAAATCTGTATTTTTGTTGGCACAGAAAAATCTGTGAAAGTTTTAAGATTAACATCTAAATTTGAAATGTTAACATTCAAGAATAAATAACAGTATTTTTTGTAAATGTAGTTGAATTTTCTTTTAATCTTTACATATAAGAAACATTTTCTAAGTTGTAGACTAGATTGCCATTTGTGCTTTTTAGTAACATTCTTCAGTTCTGCTCTTATCTTTCCAATAAATTACAGAAATCTTTACCACAAAAAAGAAAACCTCATTTGAAAAATAGATATAGTTAGAGTAAAAGGGAAAGAAAGTGCTCAAAAAGAAAGAACAACTTGGATAGGGAAAAAGAAAAAAGAAGAGAAAGATTAATATATAGAAAGATAACTATATTACTAATCTCTGATAGTTCATTAAAAAGAATGGTTTGTGCTTTCATTGCTTGAGAGTTTGATCAGTTTTTCATGCCTATATCTTGTAATCTGAACAACTACTTTGAGGATAACAATATGCAATATATTAACCATTGTTAATCTCCTATTATTTTGTTTTGAAATTCTGTATCATTTTTATTCTTTTTGTTTCAAAATAAAAAACAATAAAAAATATTTCACCCAATGATATGTGAGAAATATGACAAAATATCTTTTACGTTAATTTGTTGAAAAGTAAGTATAGTGATGAAATCAAAGATCAATTTAAAGCTAGGCTGGTAGGTTTACCAATAACAAAATATTGATTATTAACCATCTGCATTTAAACAAGAGTGTGGAGCATGACAGAATCTCTGCTACTAAAAATTGTGGCCACCAAAATGAGATGAGTAGGAAGAAAGTACAGACCAGTATTTTGGAATAGAAATGGATCACTGGTGAATGGAAAGAGGCTGAACAGTGTTCATGTGGTGAGTGTTTCAGTTTGCCTCTTTGAGTCAAGAGTACTTTGCTGATTTATGTCTATTAAAGAGCTGGCCCAGGGACTGGTGTTGGCTCACAGTGACAAAGTGTGTGCTTAGCATGTGCAACTCTCCTGGGTTCTATCACCAACATCAAAATACACAAACAAGAGTCCAATCTTAGCTTGTGCTAATAGCAATTCGAGGAATAGATGCTAAGAAGTACAGCTGACTCAGCTGGTCAGAATTTGTTGGGGAGAAAGAGGTGATTATGGATCTCAGTTTTGAATCCCATGTCAAAAAGAAAACTTTTAACTAGAATCTGGCAAATAGGCATTTGGATTGTAAGGCTGATGAGGTCGAGAAACCACAGTTTTGGAACCGTCTGAAATTGTGAATGTGAGGAATAAGACTAATGGGAATTTTTCTTCTAGGAAGTTTTCCATTCATCTTTAAGATTGCACAAGGGCCCCTGTTCTATGCCTATCCTGTAAACTATTTTTTCACTCACACTTCACTCACTCATTCTGTACTAAAAGCTGAATGATGTGCCTGCAATGTACCAGCAGTGGTTTTACTCTCTAGAGCAGAGAGTGTTGATGAATGCACAATAGATATTATGAAAATGAAAGGGAAACAAAGTGCTCAAAAGGAAAGAACAACTGGGATTGGGGAAAGGAGAAAAGAAAGAAGGGAAAAGTTTGTATATATATATATGCATATGTATACATATATGTGTGTATAAATATATACAAGATAGATTACTACTAATCTCTGTTAGTTCATCAAAAAGAAAAGTCCATGTTTTCATTGTCTACTGTTTGATCATTTTTTCATGCCTAAATCTTGTAATCTGAACTATATTCAAGATAAAAATATGCAATACATTAACTAGTGTTAATTTCCTATTTTTAAAAAATTTTAATATCATTTTTACCCCCCCTTAAAGAAAAACACAAGATTTCTGCTCTTGTAGAACTGATTCTCTGTAATAGTTACAGATAGACACATGTTAACGGTAAGTGCCATGAGAAAGTGCCATGATTACATGGCAACTAAGGAGAGGGTGCCTTTTTTATATGTGGTTTGGGGGGAGACCTCTTGTGAGGAGGTGACATTTTAAATGAAATGATTTACAGGAAAGATGTAGCCAAGATTTAGGGTTGCTGTCTTCTTTTAAGTGGGATTATTGGGAACAAAGTTTTTGTGACATTTTCCTTTTAAATTATCGTTATTAACACACATTAATTGTGCAAATTAATGGCATCGATGGTGACATTTTACATGCATGCATACACTGGGTATTGAATGAGTCCAAAGGTCTCCTGCCACAGAAATTCTATTGGCATATGGCAGAAGAAAGAGAGAGGATGGTCAGAAATGAAATGGGAAATATAAGTAAAGCTGTTTCTTGCAAAAGTTTAGGCTGTGTTAATGAGTTTGAACTTTATGTAAAGGACATGAGACATTTATGAAAGGTTTAAACAGGAAAAGTCCATGATCAGATTTGTAAGTGTTGGGGTATATTGATTATAGAAAGAAGTGAGGAAACATTTAGTAAGCACTTTATTTTAGTGTTTTTTGTATTATGTAGGCAGTATTTGCTCATATATATTCTTTTTTTTTTACACTGTAGCTTGCTTGAAGGTGAGAATCATTATCTTATTTTTTTAAAGGAAGAAAGGTTTATTTAGCTCATAGTTTGTAAAGGTTTCATTGCATAATAGGCTGGCTCCAAGACTCCAAGGTAGGGTGGAACATAGCAGAGGGGCAGCTGTTCATGGTGGCGGAAGACTGCAAAAGTAAAAAGGAAGAGAGAGGGGAGAGAGAGAGAGAGAGAGAGAGAGAGAGAGAGAGAGAGAGAGAGAGAGAGAGAGAGAAATCATTAATCTTATTTATTTTGTGTCTCTAACAGAAAAGTATTTGGAAATCAAGAGATGTTCTATAAATTCTTTCATGAAGAGTTCAGTTTTATTCTGTCTGACCTTTTCAATGTAAGAAATACTAGTTGGAAGCTGAAGATAGCATATTGTATTGTGGTAAATGCAAACCTGACCTGTAACAACAACAGATAAAGCAGATGTGGAGAGGAAGCACAGGGGTGCGATTTGGAAGGTGGCGATTCTGTGGCTGCCATGACCCCATTCTCTCATTCTAGTTTATTTCTGTGTTCTGATTGTGAATGTCAAGAGATAATATCTGAGTCCTTATAAATTATTTTTCTTCTTGTATCTTTGCTAGTGTTGATTTCTGTTATTTGCAGAGTTCTGGGATAAAGTCTCAATGTTTTACTTTCTTACAGCATGATTTTGGGCAAGTTAACTAATTTCTTTAAGTTGGAATTTCATTTTCATTACAAGAAGGCTCATGATATTGTGATGCCTGATCACACACATTCAGGTAATGCAATGCAGCTAGTGTTGCATTTTCCTCTGTCTGCTTCCACTCACTCATCACAGGCCGGGGAAGGTAACCATGATGGAAATTTGGACGGGAACAAAAGGGTAGGCAAGTGAGATACAGGCTGGTGTGTTTGGTGAACAGGGGAGAATAAGGGTGATTTCCCAAGTCTTTAGGATTTACTTAGCTCAATCATCTCATATCTGATTAACAAAAATGACATGGAAAAGATCCCTGGAACTGATGCCCATGGGCTAGCCAGGGTTGTCATGCAGCTGTCAGAGTCGACAGTTGTCACCAGGTGATACCAAGTTATGACTGGGAGCAGGATGATCACGTTGTGAAACATGACCCGTCTCCCACCTTGAAATCTCTCATAGCCTCAACTAGTCATTTTATTCCATTTGCGATAATGCATATTTATATATTTCTTGTTAATATTTTGTTTGTCTTTATATATTGTGGGTACTTGCTACAGTAACATCAACAAATTTTATTAAGAAAATTAATTGAATTTATATAAGTAAAGTTAATTACATAGAACATCACACACTTGATAAATGTTAAACAGATACCAATTATTATTATCTTCAAAATTACTGTTTTTATAGTTGGAGGATTCCTCTTCACAGGAGTGGAAAATCAATATGATTGATTTCAAAATTTCTAACATAGGTGGAGAACAGGGTTAATACAAATGGCTGGGTGATAAATTGTGAATTTCATTTGTGTAAGTTATTTCTTCCTCATTTCCAGATTAATTGTGTGTTGGATGTGCAGTAATATTTTCAAAAGAGGAATTGGCAGTGGGCTTGCTCCATTGGCATTATTGCTCATACATATGTTCCATCTATGCCTAGGGATGGCATTATTTTTACCTTCCTGTCATTATGCTGATCTATTCTATAATAGCAAACAGATCAAAATATGAACATTTGAGATTTAGTATATTCATTTTAAAGCACTCATCTTTTTAACTTGTATTCATTTCCCATGATGTATGAAGTCTGTAGATTCTTTGCTACTTAGGATTTGTAAAGCAATTATTAAAAGTCTTTGATATTTATAAAGGCTCTGAAGCTTTCAGAGTGATTAATTATTGATTACCCAAATGAACCAACCTATCAGGGTGTAATAAATTTTTAATATTTTTAAGATTCAGTGATGCATTTCTTGAAGGATTTTAGTTATATTGTTCTGTGTGTTTAAAATTTGTAGTGTGCTGCATTGCAATTAGATATAATGTATTTTTAGTAAATATTTTTATATAATTTATTTTTAATAAAATAAGCACTTAATTTTGCTTAATAATCATACGTTTCTCATTTCATCATCAACAGTTTTAAATTTATCTCTGCCTTTTGTGTATGCGTGGTGTCAGACACTTTCCATTAAAAAGCAAAAGGTTTTTTGTTTACACAAAATTAATTTGGATATTTTCATTGTTCTAACTAGATGCATCAACTGGTACAAAGTTATTTCTTAAAAAATGACTGATCCATATGAATACTTATAAAGATGTGGTAGACAACAATGTATCTAAAAGTTTACCCTGATTTACTACAATTGTTTTACATATTTTATATGTTATTCGGCCTATTTTTCTGGTTTACAATCTGCATATAGCATAATTAACTTTACAAGGTCTTATAACATAATGGAGAGAGGAGGGAAAGGAATTGAAATGTGTTATGTATGTGCACCAATCCCCCACAGTGAGTGTAATCACTATGTACTGCAAACATGTACTAATAAAAGTTTAAAAAAAAGTAGAAAAAAACAGAAAACTATTTCCTTCTTCCATAAGATTAATGATACTTATAAGCAAATTACTATTCAATCATTAAAAAAATGTCAACCGACTTGATGATGAAAGTGTTTACATTAGCAACTTTACTCAGCTACAAAATACCTATAGCATACTCTTTTTAAAATGTATTCAATAGTCTTTAAAGAAAAAAGGTGTTGCCAGCTTTATCCACTTACTCATTTATTCATTCAAAAAGTATTGTATACTTTGTGCATATGATAAATTCTGAAGGTGTAACAGGAAAAAGAACAAACATAATTTCTGTGTCTTAGAGAATTTACTATGAGAAATAAAGGTGAGACCAACTATATAAGAGACTGTGATAGTAACAATCAGGAACAAAGAGTTTGAAAAAATTTATGAAAAATATTTATGAAAAAACAAATTTATGAAAAATAAATTTGATAAATATAGTCCAGTGTTTTAAATTAATATCAATGGATAAATAATCAAATAAAGGAAATGCAAGAACAAGTAGAAGCATAGATATATAAGAGTTGCAAAGAAAAAAGAATGAGAGAAAAATACAATTATTAAAAGGGGTAAAAATTGAACAGTAATTTACAGAATCTTTAATACTCTGATATACCCTATGACTTTCACAGAAATCAATATATCACATGACTTTTCTCCAAACTTTTTGATCATAATCCATTTTTTTCCTTACTAGTGTCTCCAAAGAGTAACCTTTTGCAAAACACAGTGTGAAATACTGTGTTAATATAGATCTATCAAGAAATGAAAGGAGAGTGGGAAAACAAATAGACAATCTGACTTGTTTTGCCTGAAGACTTTCACTTTGTAAGTTTTCTTTTGCCAATCATATTTCTTTTACCCTACCCAGTGTTCACTTTGCTTTGATTTATTTTTTCAGAGACAAATCTTGCGATCTGTTATGCATTTGTATGTATATATGTATGTATGTATCTCTCTCTATGCATGCTTATGTATACCTGTATGTACATACACATAGACAGAAATACAAACATGCATGAATAAGTACATATGAATAGCTGACTCTTCTTAGAACTGTTTTTCTAGTTTCAAAGGTGGATAACATGCAATGTTGTACATGTAACTTAGGATATTCAATTTTGATAGTGGTTGAAAATAATAGATGACATAATGTAATGAAATCTTCTGATAATTTAAAGTGAAAAAAAAAGTATAAACAATTAAAACTGAATAACAGGGAAATGCTGTAGAAGTAGTCAGTATTCAGGTAGTCCAGCTCAAGGGCCAGGGATTTGGCTCAGTGACATAGCACCTGCCTGGCAAGCACATGATTGTGAGTTTGATCCCCAGTACCAAAAAACAAAACAAAACAAACAAAAAACCACAACAACAACATCAACAACAAAAAACAAAAACAAAAAACCAAAAATCAAACAAACAAAAAATAATGCAGCTTAAAAACTCAAGAGATCAAGAACCAGGGTGTTTATGCATGCCATATGGAAATATTTTTCTGCTGTATTATACTTCACTATTTAAATAGAGAATAAATATTATCTTAGTAATATTTTATATAGCCTAAAATTATTTTTTAAATTTTTCTTACATTGTACCTGTATGGTGATAAAAGATAAAATTTAGTTAGTAAAATAATTATTTACAAAATGTGTACATTAATATGATTAAAGTGGTAAAAAGGTAAACTTTTAAATTATATGTTTAAAGAATAGGAACATTTCTTATTTAGTAGACAAATAAATATTTTAAAAGTTATTATAACAACCTCATGGACTATTAGTCTTTAACATGAAGCTGAATATGGGAACTAGCTAACGATGGACCTCATATAGTGAACTGCTAACTTAAATAGGAAAATTCCGTAACTATGGTATTTATTTCTAGAGTTGTTAGTTCCTGAATGTCTTTCCAAATGATCTTGATAATACACCAAATAATTTCTTTTCATATTTCATGTACCAAATAAAAGTGAAAATAGACTTTCTCATAGTATTTTAAACTTCAATATAATAAAATATTACTCATTATAAAGTAGTGATTTGCAATCACAGGAAAATTGGAAAATACAGAAAGTTATGCAAAGGATATTAAAGTTGCACATAACTCAATCACCTGGTGTTTTCCACTGCTAACAATGACTGTGTTTGTTTACCTATGTACTCTATACACATTTCTTTATCAGCTGTTATAGAGATACATAGTTTTACTTTTCAACATAGGACCATACTGTATATCTTCCAAATCTTATATTATTGATGTGTTTTCTACCAACTGGACTCTAAAGAAACTTCCTTGTTTACTCAAGCACAAGTCCTATATGCTACTGTGTAATATTCACAGCTTCCTTTTTTCCTAACTTCAATAGCCTTCTGGAATTATCTGTCATGGTGACTTACCCTAAATATGGTTATTCCACACTGCCATTTTAACACAACAAATCTTATTCTCTTCTCTTTGGGGACCCACAGAAGTTGAACATGCTTTTGCACTATGGGAAAGAAAGAAAAGAAGGCATTTCTCTAAATTCCTAAGGATTGTTTTCTTCAGTATACTAAAATTATGATGTTTGGGTTCTAGAATGTTCTTTTAACTAACATAGTCTGCAAATGCTATTTACATTGTTAACAGTAATAAAAAAAACCCCAACAACAACAAACTAGTTAAACTAGGGAATCAGAAAATTCCTAATGAACTAATGTTTTAATTTAAAATATAAATGTGCATTCCACTGAAAACTATTCAATTATATTACAGTTTCTCTGATTATGCATCATTATTAATTTTTGTATCATTACTCTTGCTTTAATGATCCTCATGTCTGTTAAAGTGAGACAAGTTAAGAAAAGAAATTTATGATTGATTTCAGGGAGAACCTTCTAATTTTTAATGGTTTGTGCCCCCATTTTTTTTTTTT
>PVJX010046309.1:0-12343 GCA_004027295.1 Dolichotis patagonum | reverse complement strand
CAGAGACTAACATGCTGAAACTGAATTCCTTTGGCCTAGCTTTCAATCAGGAGAGGTGACATCACCATGTCTTACGTGGAAGCCAGTGTGATGGGCTCAGGTCTCTCTGCTTGGTTACTACTTTCATGAGTACCAATGTGCAACATAAATGCATTCTAAGCAAACCAATCTATGAAACTTGTGGAAAAGAGAACAAACCTGTCCAAATATACATCCCACCACCCTGAAAATGTAATAGTCCATTGAATGGAAATGACACAGTGCAGGTCTCAGTTCCCGTAGAAATCAGTGTATTAAACAGTTATGAATCTCTGCAGATGGTACAAAAAGGGAAAAGACTGTGCTTCATCTTTCTGGGGCTGTGTTTGCTGTTTCACGGCAAGGGAGAGCCCGCTTCCAAAGCCACGCCCCCGGGCCACAGTCTACAGGGGGAGCTCAACACCAGGGTCCTTTCTGATGTCCAGAAGGGCCCAGGACCTTCTCCTGCTGGTGGCTTTTGAAATGTTGAACAGCCTCAGCTGATCCCCTGTGGGTCTCTGTGTGCATAGTGCAGCTCTCTGCTACACTGCAGACAATTCTTTGTAGTGTTTTCTCCGTGGCTCCACGTCACGTGCAGTCACATTTGGCAGCTGACAATCGACCCTGTCATACAGCTTCAACACAGGTCTCTGAGGCCGCGTGTGGTTGGAATGTTGCACTCCAGACACTCAGCCTAGAGCTTGGGGTGCATTTTCTACTAGAAACTCAAGTTGGCACTAGAGAGTAATGTTTTCGGGGCAACCTCAGGTTGACCTAGGACAGTGATGGCAAAGCTTTCAGAGACCCCCAAAGTGGAGGACGGGCATTGACGTGGTCTGGAATTGGAGAAGTCACTAAACCACAGTGCTGCAAACTTCTAGCACTGAGGCAGCACCTATAGGATAAACTACTCCCACTGTGGCCCAGGGCAGCGATGGGGAACCTGTAGAGACAGCAGCCCACACTGCAACCCAAAGCCACTTGTTTATGGCAAAGGAGCAATAGTGCAGTGAGCCCTGCTGGGCCGGCTGGGCTGGCACCCAACAGACAGCTGGAGCTCGCTGCAGCCCGCGTGCCGTAGGTCACCGCCCCTGACCTGAGGAAGGGGAAGTAGTCACTGTGGCAGTGTTTGCAGAGTGGTCTATGTCTCAAATTCCCCTGTGATATTGACGTAGGTGTCTTCACGGAAATGAAGGTTTTCTCTCCGATGTCAGATCACATTGCACAGATCTGAGTGGATGCCTTTAACTGTTTCAACACTAGCAGATTCTCAAAGATGAGGGTTGCTGCTTGGAGCAAGGCCACCACGGTTTTGTCCTAGCCACCTTTAGGGTCCCAGGTGACATGGTAGGATTGCTGTGGTTAGCTAAGTGTTCTCTGTCACAGATGTGCTTACTGCCTGCCTTTCTACTGGATGAGACTGCAGATGCCCTGGCTCCATAGAGCATCTATGAAATACATATCCCTTGAAATGTGACCTCACAACCAAGGGAAAGGACAGGGTGCTTGTCAGCTTTTCTGGCTTCTGGATGTTATCATGTTGGCTCCATGGGTGTGCGTGGAGCCATGTACCATGCGTATACCATAACCACTGTTCCCAGTCCGGTGGTCAGAACTGAACCCTGAGTCTTTCTGGGTGGCTCTGTGGCACTACGGTGGCCACAGAAGCAAATGGGACAGAAGCATGATATAAAGAGAAACTTGAGGGTCACTCAGAGCCTTTTGGGAGCCATTGGGTTTCCACTGTTTAACTGGAATAGAGACTCCATGAGGACACGTTCTGAATGGGATGGAAGGATGCGAAGATGCTGGGGCAGCAGCCAGGGGGTTGGTTGTGAGGTCACATTTCCAGGGATATTCTGTGACACTGCAAATGGGCAGGTGTCTCAGTCTTCAGAAGGATCGTCCAGCTCCATGTCCTCTTCTAATGAAAAGTCCTGTGTTGTACCATACGTGTTTGGAGTGGCCAGAGATAAAGTATGTCATTTGTTATGGGAATAAAGTGCTGGCCCTTTGGCTTCATTCACTTCCAAAGCCATCAGGTTGCCTGGTGACTCTGCTCCTACTGGCTTTCTAGTTCTTCCTGTTGAGGATAAGTTAGGCCCCTGGCTGGGCTCACCATGGGTGAACAGATGCCCCTTCTGAGATAAGGGCCCCTTTTATACCTGGGTGTGTTTGGGGACATGGATGAGACAGGAGGCTGTGTGTGGGCACATAGGTTTAGACAACCTGGAAAGGCTGTCAGCCTGGGAGTTTCCACCAGAGCAGCACTGAGCACTGCAGGTTCTTCAGCCATCGGGGAAAACTTCACAGCTGAGTCTTCGGACAGACACGCGTTTGGTGCACATTGAAGCGCGTGGCGTGTCATCGAATGCGGGGCTTCTCCATGCCCTTGGCACCCTGGCTCCTCTACAGGGGCCTCAAGAGGGAGGTCGAGATTTATGTTGGGTGCTAAGGTCCCACATATGTGGGGATCAACACCTGTGAAAATGGACAGGAGGTAGAGGGGTCTGGCCACGTGGCAGCCTGCTGGAGCCCGGGGCTCCCCAGCCAGGGAGACCTGAGACTTCAGGGTTCCCCATCTGACCCGCACATTTGCAGTATTATGCTACAAAGTCACAGTCAGCACACATTATTCTGCCTGGGATCCATGACTTTCCCTGTTCCCCGTAGACGGAGACTTGTCTGTGTCTATAAGAGAAGAGGGATTGTTAGGTGGCGGAATCTCAGCCTCTGCATTCCTCAGCTTCTGAACCACCTAGACTGGGACAGGACCTAAGGATCCCTCTGGAAAAGAAGCTGAAAGTGGGCACAGGGGACACAGAAGCAGATATGACACCAGGGATGGTTTCCTTGTGCAGAAACATTCTCCTTGGTTGCCATCCTGCTGGTGGTGGCCCACTGGCCATGGCCCCCTGGCCGTGGAGGAGAGACTTCCTGAGGCAGAGCCCTTAGTGCTGGGCCCCCAGTGCTGTGATGCTGGGCCCAGTGTCGTCCAGGGATGTGTTTTCTTCCCGTCTTTGCCTGGCTGAAAGTGAAGTCATCTATTCAGTCTCCCAGGCAGGATGAGGGGACAGTGGGGCGTTGGTGCCCAGCCCAGGTTTTGAGCTGTCACTGCGTGGACTCCCGTCTGTAAGCACAGTGCGAAGTCCCTGTACAATACGGCTTCGCTTCCTGTTCAGACCAGAAGGGCTGTGGACCATTCGCCTTCTGGTAACACTCAGGGGAACGCGGGGTTCTGAATTTCTTCCTGGGGAGCTTTCCTCACGCCCTCTGCACTCTGTATTCTCAAGAGGTAAATAGGAAAAAGCGGGGCTCAGCTCTACTGGGTATAGCAACGGCCTGATGGGCTGTTACGTGGGGGTGACGCGCGTGGCCGCTCCCTGTGCAGCCTGGAGTCGGGGCCCGGAACTGGCACTCACACTGTGCCCCAGGCTGCTGAGGAGGGGTTTGCACATTGGTCTCAGGCACCACAGTGACAGTGGGTCATCCGAACGGTGAGTCTGGCTCGATCGCTCCCTGTTGGTGGCCTTAGACTTGGAGAGTGGACATCATCCCGTGTTTGGATGGGATACAGGGTGGTATATCCCTTAGTGCCAGAAATTAATACTAGAGCCCTTCTGGGACCAAATAACAAGCCAAAGAATATTTGAGTAAGTGTTTAATGGACAGAAACAGGAGCTGTTTGGGTACCAGCTGCTCCTCCCTCTCCAAGGTGAGTGAACATCTTGATTCCAAGGCCTTCTTAGTCATTCATAAGCGAGGCGGGGCAGCTGAGGTCCTGCACCATCAAGAACCCAGGTTGTGACGTGACTGCAGTGACTTGCTTCTCACTGTCACTCTGGGGGCTGCTCCTTCTAACCAAACCCCTTCATGAGGCATGAAGAGTCACACAGGGCATGACACATTCACACATCTGCTCTGAAATACAGCCATAGGTCCCCTCCCTGTTTCCAGATGTCATTTTGGGGGAACATGCTCTACCCCATTCCTTTCCGGTTTAGCAAGGGGTACACCGAGTATCGCTGGGGATGAGGAATCTGAGAGGGCTATGTATGTAGGGAGGGTGGAAACTTCTTGGGATAGCGGGGTCTCTCTAGCACTGGGTATTGAAACAGTGCAGTTGTTTGAGAAGGATGTGGCTACAGGTAGCTTAGACTCCTATGTTCTAGTTCTGCAATATAGAATGGCGCATCCTTGAGAAAACTCTGACATGGACCCACGGAGAATGAGATGCACATAGCACAGAGTCACTTGTCAGCACCCAAATGTATCTCTACATCTTCAACACACCTCTCCTTAGGCCATGTGAGGCTGCGATGAATGCTCAAGAAATCCTGCCTGTAACCAAGGGTCCACATCACACTAGACAGTCATGTTACCACTCTTGGGCAAATTCACTAAGCAAAGAATACAGGGGTTCCCGTCTCAACTGTGTTTCAATTTCTTCAGATGCGCCTAGAAGTTTCCCCAAAGAGCCTCTGGTTTCCATGGGCCGCCGTCCACACACTGTCACTCTAAAGCCTTCGGGAAAGAAACTGGACGCACATGTTCCAATACCACAGGGTTTCTGTGGAGTGAGAAAGTAAAAGCTTAAATAAGGCCCAAAACATATAATAGATATTGTGAAGTAGGAAGAAAATGTTCCAATGGGAAGGGGAAGGAGGGAGGGAGGGAGAAAGGAAGGGAAAAATAACAGAAAATGAGAAAACAGGGAAAAATGGAAACAAAGCTTTTGTCACTAAGGAGGGAAAGAGTGGTTGAAGGGAGGGTAGGGGAATGGGGGAAAAGCATCCTTATGTACTGGTACAAATGCCCTCTGATGAAAGGAATCATTATGTATATCTAAAATGTACCAATAAAGATTTTATTTGAAAAACAAAAAATTAAGCCTTCCCCGCTTTCAGTGAAGTACAGTGGAGGGCTGAGGGGCCCGTGGAGCAGTCTCTGCACCTTCCCAATCTACCTGAGAGGCTGTTTGCCTTGAGTTCCCCCTCGGAGCGCACGGTCAGCCTGCAGAACCTGGATCAGTGCCTTCAAGTCGCTCTACTGCCAGCACATTCGGACAGGACGAGGGGAGCGTCTCGGGGCAAAGCCACCAGAGCGTTGCTGCTGGCCAGGAGAGGGTCGAGGTGACCCTGCAGCTAAGCTATTGACTGAAGACCCCCGTGCCTCGGCTTCATTGTGGACTTGAACTCTACAGAAAGGAAGAGGTTTCTGTGATGCAGTTTCTCAACAATAAACTGTTCTCCAAATACCAAAGCTTCTCAAGCCACGTTCTCTGAACTTTAAACAGAGCTGTTAGAAATTTCTCAGGCAGACAGCCCTTGTAGACCAGGGAGGAGTGTGGGGTTTTGAGCTGAGGTCACAGGGACCATGGTAGAATTGCGGAACGTTCTGCCGACACCCCCCCACCCCGGCAGGTGTGCAGGAAATGATTTTCTGAGTTTTCTGGGAATTTCTGTCAGGCACTCTGGCTACCACTTTCTCTTTCTGTGCTTCTTGAAAGCGGGGTGTGGCATGTTCATGTGTCCGGGCTCAGCTGGAACCAGGGAAGGAACTTAGAGTGACATCTGTCATTGGGTGGAAGACAGACTCAACTTCACCTCCTATTTTTAATGGAGCAAATTTCTTAAATGTCAAAATTTCCAAAAGTGCATCTTCGCGGACACTATTTAGGGATGCTATCAAACCACCAGTGAAAACAGGATTGAGAAGGGCTCCTATTCGCTCACTATACTTGGTGTCCGTGGACTGACCTGCCTGAGGGGTGTGAAGGGGAGGAGTCTCCTGGTTACATGGACTCTGTAGAGATGACGGTTTGCCATCAACCTCGGAGGTAACTATGCCGATGAGTTTGGAGCAGCAGAAGGTTGGGGTGAGCAGGTCACAGCAAATGGAGAGAGACAAACAAGGTGAAAACAAGGTGAGGGCTGCCGTAGGCATCTTTAACTCAACCCAACACCCACACAGCCGTCCCCCACACAAGGGTTCCTGGTGTCTTTTGACATTTTGCTTTGGAAGAGTTAGGGTGTCTTCAGAAAGTGAATGGTGTGCTCTTAGAGTAATCTTACTTAAACTAGTCTGGCAAATTACACCACTTTTCGTGACTTCCACAAACATTAAGATGTCGATACCATGCACTGTCACCACTAAAGAAAATGTATAGAATAAAGATTTCAAGGACAGAACGTCCAATAGTTTTTGTAACCAGCTAAGGTGGTGTTGTATACTTAATAGGCTAAACATTGCAATTCTTCAGTAGAGTGGTCTTCCCTCAAATAGGGCTACAGCTTTCTCCAGATTGTGCCAGCGCTCTGCTCCTAGCCATGATCTCCGACAGCTTCTCATTCTAAAGATTTGTAGGCCCCCTTTTACTTTAGGGAACCGAAACAAACAGAATTTTGCTAAGAGATGATCTTACAATTCTGTGTGATTCCCTGGAAGTAGGGTCACTTGCCTTGAATCAGTGACTAATTTTGCAGAGCTTGTGGTCGACTAAGAAAACTTGATAAATGTGGCTCTAGGAGCACGTTAGTGTACACAGTGTCACAAAAGATAAGATCAAGTTCTCAGTGCCTTTGCCTAAAGAGGTGACTCTTACCTGTCTTGCTCTCCAAGGTGAGACTGGAGTGACTCCGTTTGTTAGCTGAGGGTTCTATGTCACGGACCTTATTTCAGACTGCACATATATCCAAAAGAAACAGCTTCATTAGATTTTCGGAAATAAAAAGGACAGCATTACCCCCTCCCCCCCCCAATAACTAGAAACAAGTTGAAGGAGCTCAGCGACCTGACCCAGGGCTCAGGGCTGACTTCTGGCAGATCGTACCGACCCGGGCTGAGCGTTCTCACGTCAGCAGTGGTGGAGCTACTCTGAGACTAGATTTCTCCACTTCGTGCCATCGCAGCAGCTGTCCCCAAAGCCACTCACCTGCTCACCGTGCATCCTGTGGAATCTTGGAATTCATAGTGCTTTCTTCCATAGTCGACAGACATGTCATGTCTGTGGATATGTTTTCAATTGTTCTGACATTTCCCCTAAACTGGAATATGACTGATGTGGAAGAACTCCTTTCTCCTTAGAGACACAGGCCCCAGGGCTTAGCACCTACATGAGTGCCATGTCCAAGGTGTGGAAGAATCAGCATGGACACTAGTTTTTATTCAGCTCCATGTTCCTTTCCACTCTCCTTAACCAAGGAGTCGTGCATAAAGGACACCCCTGAGCCAGCAAGCGGATCTTCTGTACATGGAACAGTCCGAGTATCTCCCTCCTTCAGAATCCTCAGACAACAAAGGGTATAAAAGTTCTGAAAGTTGTATTTGAGCTGTGTGATAAAACAGACCCAAAAATGTAAACCTGTGTGGCTCTGGAAGATGCATGTAGTTACTTCCCTGTGACCCAGGAGTGAACAAGCTCAGAGTCACTCCAGGCCTGGGAGACCCTCCCCTTAGTTGAAGTGACTGAGGAGAATCCATAGCACTACACAAGCCAACGTGCTAGGCAAGATTAAACGTTCAGTCCTTCGTCTCCATGTGGTGGTGAGGGATGGAGGAGTCAAAAGACATGCTGACAGACTGGAGACTTGAGTCATTCAGATTTCCATGCTCTCTTGTTTCAAACTTTAGATGGAAATAGTGATTCCACCAAGATACATTCAGAAGGAGACAAACACCAAAGGAGGCAAAGGTGTTCACACTGCGTCCAGCGAGATGCCGACAGGCAGAGGGCTGGTTATAGCAAGGCCTAGACTGCTGTAAGGACGTGTGGTGTCTGTGCCGGGCAGAAGCTTCATCTCCATCGTCTCCATCAGAGACGCTGAGCCGTGTCCAGATCCTCTTCTAAACGGGACGTTCTGGCTTTCTGCACTGAGTTTGACGGGAAAAGTTTGGCTGGCTACAGGTTATCTGGGAAGATGTCTTGTAGACTAACCTGCTGAAACTGAATTCCTGGGCCTAACTTTTGACCAAGAGAGGTGACATCACCGTGTCTTAAGTGGAAGCCACATAGTGTGACGGGCTCAGGTCTCTCTGGTTACTACTTTCAGGTTACTACTCAGGTTACTACTTTTCATGAGTACCAATGTGTGCAATATAAATGCCTTCTAAGCAAACCAAATCTATGAAACTTGTGGAAAAGAGAACAAACAGCCGTCCAAATAACCGTCCCATCACCCCTGAAAATGTAATAGTCCATTGAATAGAAATGACATAATGCTGGTCTCAGGCCTGCTGGAAATCAGTGTATTAAACAATTATGAATCTGCAGAAGGCCCAAAATGGGCAAAAAATTGTGCTTCATGTGTTCTGGGGCTGTTTTTGCTGTGTTTCAGGGCAAGGGAGAGCCCGCTTCCAAAGCCACGCCCACTGGGCACAGTCCACAGGGGGAGCTCAACTCCTGGGCCTCTCCTGATGTCCAGAAGGGCCCCGGAAGCTCTTCTCCTGCTGGAGGCTCTTGAGGGGCTGGTGAACAGCCTCAGCTGATGCCCTGGGGGTCTCTGCAGGTGTCACAATCTGGGCGCTTCAGGGACCTACAGGATCGCAAACCACGATTCACGTACAGAAGCTGAGGCAGCCGGGAGCAGCTGCCTGTGGGAAGGGCCTGGTCCTAGGGCGTCTCCATCATCGTGGACTCCTTGGCCTCCTCCTGACCTTGTGCGGGCTGTTGCTGGTGCTGAACGTCACCCACTTCTCAGGGGCCCACACCTATGGAAGGGGAAGAGCTCAGATCTGCAGGAGCCGTGGCCTCCCCCGGGAGCTCCGAGTCACCTTGGTGTCCTCAGTCAGGCCTGCATGCGGGGCACACTGCACTCCAGAGTCCCGCAGTCAGCAGACATGCTCTGCTGCTCAGGACCTGAGCCTGTCCTTGATGTGACAGACACGCCCCTCACAGGGAGAGGAGAAGAGGGGCTGAGGCTACATATGGAGAAGAGGGTGAGTGAGTCCCCACCTCCACACTCTGCAGGCTCTGAGCCCACCTGGAGTCACACCAGCCCAGGGAACCCGTGGGGAAGCTGAAGTGGAAGGCGGCGTTCTCAGTCACACACAGGGGTGGTGGTGTCAGGGAAGGTTTCTGTCCAGAGCGCCCGCACCTTGTCACCTTCTTGGCAGTGGTGGCCCACAGGTCTTTGGAGGACTGTGCTTCCTGAGGAAATGATCCCAGTGATGTCCAGCTGAAATTTTGTTCAGCTGGACCACAAGCAGTTACAGTAGTGGGTTTTATTTCTGTTTCCTTCTTACAAAGATGGAGTCTTGTATCCATGCCTGCAGGCAGGATCAGAGTGCGATGGAGACTTCGTGTCTGGTCCCCAGCTCTGTGCTCTCACTGCATGGATTTCTCTGCTTTGCACAGCAAGCTTTGCCATTTTCCACAGAGCATCAGCTCCAAGGTTCTTGGAAGACTCAGAGCTTTCAGTCTCTGGATTTTCCTGACAGTTGTGAGCATGAGATCCCCGCATCTTCCCTGGGAGCTTCCCCCGCCTGCTGTTGCGTGGGCTCATGGGAGGGAGCTAACACACACTCTGCTCTTGCTCATGAAATTTCAGCCTGGAGGAGGAAAACGAGTTCGAGTAGTCATGGTACCACTGTGAAGGTCGATTGTAACCAAGTGACCTGGGAGCGAAGGCGGGCTGTGTACCGTCCTCCGCTACTTGGGAGAGTCTGGCCCGTGGTCCAGCGAGGCATATATCTATGGCAGCAACAGTGGAGAAGCAGGGCTTCCATTAGAGCCTCGCCTCTAAGTCCAGGAAGGGCCAGTATGTGCCGCCTTGGTTGTGCCGTGTGCGGTCAGACCCAGAGACACTGTCCCTCAGGCCAGCTGCACCCCAGGCTGCCCCCGGAGGAGCCCGCTCCTACGCACATCTCGGACTCTGAGGGTCACTGAGTACAGTTTCTGATGAGTCAGCTGGCCAGCGACTCTGGCTCTCCCCCGGTGAGCACCACTGAGGCTGAGTGGATGAGCCCGTCGTGGGGGACGCTGCCCACTTTCCTCCTGGATGGTTCTCTCGGCAAAAGTCTCGAGCCTCTGGCTCCCCAGGTGTGTGTGCGGATCACGTGGAGGTGATGGGAACAGGACACAGGGCCTGATGTCACATGTGATCCCCAGCAGAGTCCTCTGCGGAGCAGGTGACCTAAGGGAGCTGCTTGCTGTGTCACTAGCATAGGGACCCATCTGGTGGCCTCTGTGCAGCCTGGAGGTCTCTTCAGGTTGATCCCGCATCAGCATTAGTGTTCTGTCCCTGGGTCAGCTGTGCCTGAAATTCTTGGCCTGATCTCTAGCTTTAGTTAAAATTGTGCTGAGCATAAGGGGTAAATGGGATCGCTTTGCTGGGACTGCCAAGTCCTGTGTCCAGTGTGAACAGTCCATGTCTAGACCTCAGCAGGTGGTTCGTTTAGGAAATCCTTGGGCATGTGTGGGAGAAGGACCAGGCTATTAGTGGGTAACTGCTTTGGGGACTGTAGTTCTATATTACACTGCAGACAATTCTTTGTAGTGTTTTCTCCGTGGCTCCACGTCATGTGCAGTCACATTTGGCAGCTGACAATCGACCCTGTCATACAGCTTCAACACAGGTCTCTGAGGCCACGTGTGGTTGGAATGTTGCGCTCCAGACACTCAGCCTAGAGCTTGGGGTGCATTTTCTACTAGAAACTCAAGTTGGCACTAGAGAGTAATGTTTTCGGGGCAACCTCATGTTGACCTAGGACGGTGATGGCAAAGCTTTCAGAGACCCCCAAAGTGGAGGACGGGCATTGACGTGGTCTGGAATTGGAGAAGTCACTAAACCACAGTGCTGCAAACTTCTAGCACTGAGGCAGCACCTATAGGATAAACTACTCCCACCTGTGGCCCAGGGCAGCGATGGGGAACCTGTAGAGACAGCAGCCCACACTGCAACCCAAACCCACTTGTTTATGGCAAAGGTGCAACAGTGTAGTGAGCCCTGCTGGGCCGGCTGGGCTGGCACCCAACAGACAGCTGGAGCTCGCTGCAGCCCGCGTGCCGTAGGTCACCGCCCCTGACCTGAGGAAGGGGGAAGTAGTCACCGTGGCAGTGTTTGCAGAGCGGTCTATGTCTTAAATTCTCCTGTGGTATTGATGTAGCTGTCTTCATGGAAGTGAAGGTTTTCTCCCCAATCTCATCACCTTGCACACATCTGAGTCAATGCCTTTAACCATTTCAGTACTAGCAGATTCTCAAAGATGAGGCTTGCTTCTTGGAGCAAGGCCACCAGGATTTCGTCCTAGCCACGTTTAGGGTCTCAGTTGACATGGCAGGATTGCTGTGGGGGCTGAGCCAAGAACAAGATGCCTTTCCAGGCAATAAACTCTATTCCGTGCCAGGCGGGCAGGAGGTGAGGGGTCCTCCTCCAGGTGTGTAGTCATAAGGAATCGCATTGCTGGCTTTTGCTTCTCATTTGTTTTAATTCAGGTTGTGTTTGTTGGTCTCTGTGCCCAAATGAGGAGGCTGGGGAGGAACCACGATTGGCGTCCGAGCACAGGGAGACCGAGGGCTGCGAAAGCAACATCAGGGCGGCCTGAGAGGCCCAGGAGGACACGAGCCTCAGAGCCCAGGTTCCGGGAGTCCTGGTCCGTTCTGTCCAGGGAAACCTGAACGGCGCTATCAGGTGAGATCTTGTGGCCACAGGGGCGTGAATGTGGGGCACTGAGGGCAGCGGTCCAGTGGGCTTTTGCCAGCCCTGGAGGAAACCCTGAATCCATTCACCTCCTTGTGGTGTAGCCCATGGGATCTTGATAGGGACAACACTTCATTCCTTTCCTTAGCTGTTGCTGGGTCTTCACTGCTCATCCATTTGAGAGCGTTTGCAAGCTCTTCCTTCAGCCACCCATGTGGCTGGCGTGGAAGGATTCTGGTTTGTACCAGGAAACCTAAAACTTTCCTGTCCTTTCCTTTCAATGGACATGATCCGCTTTGTCAAAGGACCTCACAGAGTAGAATATAAGGCATCTATGTATTGAGGTGCTAGCAGTGTGGGTATCAATCATCTGTCCTATTACAGTACCTGCAGAAACCCACAGGGATTGTTCTTAAAATTCCTTTTGATTGTGTTATGGTGTAGACTAAACTCAGAACTGATCTGGCTTAGAGGACCCTTCCAGTCACCCCCCTCAGTGTGGGGTGAATGTTCCAGGAGCCATGGTAGTTTCCATGCCTGGGAAAACTCACAGAACCACTGTACCCAGTCCAGTGGTCAGAACTGAACCCTGAGTCCTTCTGTGTGGCTCTGTGGCACTATGGTGGCCACAGAAGCAAATGGGACAGAAGGGTGATGATATAAAGAGAAACTTGAGGGTCACTCAG
>PVJX010046308.1:0-12322 GCA_004027295.1 Dolichotis patagonum | reverse complement strand
TTTTTTTTTTTTTTTTTTTTGTCCTTTTTTTGAGACAGGGTCTTGCTATGCAGTTCAGGCTGGCCTTGAGCTCAATTTGTAGCCCAGGTTGGTCTCAAATTTACAATGATCCTCCTGCCTCAGCCTCCAGAGTGCAGGGATTACAAGAATGTGCCACCATGCCCAGCTTTCCTTTCCTTTTTTCTTTCCCCTCTTGTGATGCCAGTGATGGAACCCAAAGCCTTATTCAAGACAGACAAGCACTCTGCCACTAAACTACTTTCCCAGTCCTCAAATCTATTCTTTAGGCTAGCATGCAAAGTGCTCCAGGATCTGGAAAGTACTCCTTTTCCAGTCTCATTTCTTACTCCTAACTTCAGATTCTATATCCTGTTTCTTCTTAACTCAGTGTTCTTTTGTTTGTGCTGTTTCCATTGTCAAAAATTTTCTTTCCTCCCTTCTTTATCTAACACCTATTGATACATCAAGTTAATTTGGGCATTAATTCCTCTTCTAAGAGGACTTCCCTGATATATCCAGATTGAATGAAGTGCTCCGTTTGCTTTCCAAAGAGCTGGGCCGTTTATGTCTCATTACCCTATTAAATCACGTGGTACTGTCTATTGAGTTTAATTTTCTATAGCATAGGGTAAAGCAAGGGAACTAGTAATATAATATAATAATGTAGTATAATATAGTAATATAATATAATAAAGAAGAGGGTAGACTGAAATCAACTGCTTACATTTGTATCCCACTCCCTCAACCACTTTACATGTTTCTTATTTTCTTATTTTATTTTTTGGCACCGGGAGTTGAACCCAAGACTTTTGCACTGAGCTACATCCCCAGTGCCCCTCTCCCCCACTTTTAAATTCTTTTATTTTGAAATGAAGTCTTGCTAAGTTGCTAAATTGCCCAGGTTGGGCTCAGCTTGAACAGTTTGAATTTGTGATCCTGTCTCACCCTCCCAGAGTGATGGAACTATGGTGTGCACCATCATGCTGGACCCGTGCAAATTTTTTTTAGGTACAGGAAATTGAACCCCTTGCAGATTATTTAATATCCGAGATTGATTCCCCACTGATAAAATTACAGTAAAAGTAGTACTTGGTTCAATTATAGTTGATTTGATGATTGAATTTAACATTTTTATATTTTGTCCATCAAGTATTTGGGGATTAACTTAATAAAATATCATTAATTATTGCGCTTTTAGTGTTCTCTTAAATTTTGGCTCCAAATCAACGCCTTATTTGCCTCATCCTAACCCTGGCTCTATCCACATGTCATGTGCTTGACACATTAGCAGAGTTGAGTGCTCTTGAATTTGTAAGTTATATATACAGTACATATCATATGTATGGTATATATATCTCATGTATACCATATGTAATATATTTTTGAATTTAAAAAAAATTTTTTTTGTCAGTACCGGGGATCAAACTCACAACTGCACACTTGCAAGGCAGGCACTTATGCCACCAAGCTAAATCCCCAGCCCTAAAATTTATTTTTAATGGTGGTCTATGTTGCCCTGGCTAGCTTTGAATTCTAGGGCTCAAGTAATCCTATTGCCTCAGCCTCTGAGGAGCTGGGTCTACACGCACACACCATTCCCCTGTATTTTTTTTTTTTTTTTTTTTTTTTTTTTGGTACCAGTGATTGACATAACACTTGCCAGGCAGGCGCTGGTGCCACTGAGCTAGATCCCCAGCCCTTATTCCCCTGTATCTTTACAATGAGATCTAATATACACCGTGCAGTGAACAAATACAGTATTGCGTATTGCTGACATTCCTAGTAGTACATAACATTATGTTAAGCAGTATAAGGTAACTCTCTTCACCTTCGGGCAGCTAAGAAAAAGAAGTCTTTGTTTTGTAACCTTCTCCCCTTCTCCTTTGCCTGCAGCTCCCTTAGCCAATCTCATTTTTTCCCCCAAAGTGTTGCTACATTCAAAGGTTAGCTATATCTTTGTTCAATCTTATCAGTTCCAAAAGATTGCCCACACGAAAACAACTTCAGACGGTCCGACTTGAAAAAAACCGCATATTTTTCTAGAGGAAGTGCTATGACGTCAAGAACTCCTTTTCTTCCTCCCGGAGGAACACTCTTGAAAGAACGCTCGCTTTTTCCACACAACCGCAGCGCTCTTTGCGCATGCGCTTCTGCCTGCCCGCCTGAAAGGAAGTGATTTCTGGTCCTCTCGGCACCCTTACGTTGCGGAGCGGCCGAATGTAGGTTTGCGTGCCGTAGCCTTCTTGTAGGAAGTGGGAAGAGGAGGAGGAAGGGTAATTGCCCTGGTCCGGGGCTTTGCGGGTTTCGGGAACTGTGAGGGCTAGGGGCTAATTATCGCTCCGGATTACGCGAGTGGGTATAATTCCCGGCTCTGCGAGAAGCTCGCGTGCGCATAAAGGTGTGTTTCTCTAGTGTAATTGCAGAGTCCTGGCTGCCGGCTAAAGAGGCCCTTTGCCATCATTTTAAAGGAACTTCTCGCTTTCTCCTGGCTGGCTTTTAGAACCGTTTTCGGAGAGGCAGACGACCACGTTCTTATTGTCTTCAGGTTCTGCCATTCACTTGCTATGCGTGTCCTTGTGCCCCTCTTCAAGTCTTCGTATTATCCACTATAAAATGAAGCATACAGAAGGGCCCTTAAGTCACTTACCAGTTTTTCTGTAACGTTAGGAGTGTTATTGCATGCCCATTATGTATTTGACTCACAAAGCTTTGAGGTTTAAGTATCAGTGACCTTATTTATTTATTTTTCCTTTTTTGAGACAGGGTCTCCCTATGTAGTCAGATTAGCCTGCATCTCTCAGCTATCCTCTTGCCTCAGTCTTCCAAATGCTTCCACCACAGCCTTCAAGAACTGGCCATATTGAGCAGATATGTACTCAGTTTTGTATGACTGAATCTTGACTTCAAGGCCAATGCTATAGCAAATCTGGTGTCTTCATCATTCTGACTTATCAATAAGTGTAACTTTTACAGGTGTATGCTGTGCCTTATCTGATTGGGGCTTTGAATCCAGTTCTGTTGTTTTCAACTTAATCAGACAGACACAATGGAGGCACCTCCAGTGACCATGATGCCTGTCACTGGGGGCACCATTAACATGATGGAGTACCTACTGCAGGGTAAGTGAACCAGGGAGGTTGGATTACTTGTTTTCCTCTTTTCTGTTGAGCTTCCCTGGAGATCAGAGACTTACAAAGGCAGCCTGCAGTTTCTGGCGCCCAATAGGAAACTTTTAATTAATACTTTTAAATATGGTTTCAAATACATTAAACATATCAAATTTGTCATCGTAAACATTTAATATTATTGTATATCAGATCTCTAGAGCTTATAGAAAAAAACTGAAATTCTATACCCATTAAATATTAATACTTCTCTTTTTCTATTTCTGTTGCTTAGCAGTTACCTTTCTACTTTGTTTTCTGTTTTGACTATCCAGATAACTGATATGAATGGAATAATATAGTATTTGGCCTTTCCTATTTTATTTTACTTAGCATAATAACATCTGTGTTATAGCATGTGACATCTTTTAAAAAGCTGCACAGTATTACATATAAATGTATATTATGCATATGTGCATGTATGCACTCTACACTTTTTGTATTCGTTCATCTTCTGGTAGATATTTGAGTTGCCTCTGCCTTTTGGCTGTTGTGAATAGTGCTATAGTGAACACAAATGCGCAAATAGCTCTTTGAGATCCTATTTTAAGTATTTTCTTAGAAGTGGGACACACTGAATCATAATTTTTTTAGTTTTTGGAATCAGGTCTTGCTATGTAGCACCGGCTGACCTCTAACTTGCAATATAGCTCAGGCTAGCTTCAAAAGCACAATCTTTTGGGCTGAGCCTCCCAAGCACCAGGATTATAAGTATATGCTACCACATTTAGATAATTCTATCTGTTATTTATTTACTTTGCCATGCTGGGAATCAGACCTAAGGCTCCTGTGTATAAGACAAACTGTACCATTGAGCTATCCCCACAGGGGCTAGGCCCAGCCAGACTGGCTCTCATTGTATTATTACCAGGGCTGGTCTTATGTCCTTGGACTTGGCTGAAGTTATCACCCTTCCTCAGCTTTCCAAGAAGTTGGGACTACAGGCATATGCCATTGTGCCTGGACTTTGAATTGTAGTTTTGGATATGCCTTAGTATTGTTTTCCTTAAGGAATACATGTTTACTTTTCTTTTCTCTCTCTCTCTCTCTCTCTCTCTCTCTCTCTCTCTGGCTCTCTCTGGCTCTCTCTGGCTCTCTCTCTCTCTCTCTCTCTCTCTCTCTCTTTTTTAAGACAGGGTTTCCCTTTATAATGCAGATTGGCTTTGAACTTGCTTCTGTAGCCCAGATTGGCCTCAAACTCATGACAGTCCCCCTGCTTCAGCCTCCTGAATCCTGGGATTACAGGCCATGTGCTACCACCCCTGGCTACATGTTTACTTTTCAACAACATGAGTTCTAGTTTCTTCTCATCTTCGCTAATGCTTGTAGATTTCTTTTTTTTTTTTTTTAATAGCAGCCATCCTAATGTGTGTGAGATGTTATTGTGGTTTTGATTTCTCTTTCTTTAGTTATTAGTGAAATAGCATCATTCTTATGCTTATTGGCCATTTGTGTGTCTCCTTTGGAGAATTATTTATTCAGTTCTTTGCCCACTTTCACATTGGGTTATTTGAGGATTTTTTTGTTGTAGTTGAGTGGTAGGAGTTACTTACATATTCTGGATAGTAACTTGTGATTTTAAAACATTGTTTTCCTATTCTGCAGGTTGCCTTTTCACTCTATTGATTGTTTTCTTGGAAACAAAGAAGTGTTTGAGTTTGAGCAAGTCCCATTTGACTATTTTTGCAGAGCAGCAGTTTTTAATTTTAATGAAGTACAACTTACCTTTCATGGCTCCTGCCTTTGAAGTAATACAGTCATTGCTAAGGTCATCTATAATCACCCTTTGTCCCCTTTTATAGTTTTGGTTTACATTTAGCTCATGGCTTGTTTTGAGTTAAGTTTTGTGAAAAGTGTATGTCTCTCGGGCTAGGGATTTAGCTCAGCAGTTTAAGCGCTTGCCTGGTAAGTGTGAGGTCATGAGTTTGATTCCTGGTACAAAAAAAAAAAGTTACTATCCCAAACCTATTCAAAGATATGAATATTGCCATCCCCCAGAAAGTTTCCTCTCTGTGGGACCTTATCCTAATCATTGTCCTCCAATTGGACAAACTGCTGTCCTGTTTTTTTCCACTGCAGATGTCTTTTACCTGTTCAGAAACATCATACAATGGCATCATGAAGGATATATTCTTTTGTTTGAAGTTCCTTTTAGTCAGCATGACTATTTCAGTATGTATTCATATTGCTATACATATCAGTAGTTTGTTGCTCAATGGTATTGCATTGTACAAACATACACAGTGTGTTTATCCATTCTACTGTGGTTGGGCACCTGACCTGTGTCTAGTTTTCGGTCACTATGACGAATTGCTGCTGTGAACTATCTTAAAAGTATTTTGTAGACACAATTTCTTTTCTCTTGGGTAAATGCCCAAGAGTGGAACTGTTGAGTCAGACAACTATTGTTTTAGTTAAATGTAGTGATTTCTGGGAGATGACTCAGATAACTTAAAAAATAATGAGAGTAATAGCTAATGATTTTGAGACTGTGCTATGGTACCAGGTACTTTATATGTATTACCCATTTATTAATGTAGCTTTGGTTTTTTGAGCCAGTATCTTACTGTGTAGTTTGGGCTGGCCTAGTACTCACTAAGTAGCCCAGGTTGGCCTCAAACTCACAGTAGTCCTCCTGCCTCACCACTGAACAACTGCTTTTATTTCCTGAATTTGCCATACCCTTTCCTACCTCAGTGTCTTTGCGCTTGATCATTCCTCTGCCCTGAGAGGATTTCCTCAGCTATTCCAGTAGTCATCTCATTTTTACCCTACAGGTCTCCACTGAGCTGTCTTCCTCTTATGCCTTTTCTGACCATTCCACCATCTCTCCCTACCAGTTCTCTTGTATCTCCCTTTTATTTCCTGTGTTTCTATCTATCTATCTACTTATTTATTTATTGGTACTGGGAATCAAACTCAGGACCTCACACTTGCCAGGTAGGTGCTGTGCCACTGGAGCTATCTCCCTGGCCCTCTATTTATTTACTGTTATTTTTTTGTTTCCTCCCCTCAACTGTAATCTCCATAAGAGCAGCGCCTCCTACTGCACAGTGCCCCACACTGCATTCAGTATATTGTGTTGAAAGAACCAGCACTTACAAAGCACACAAAATGAAGGTGTGTACTGCTGCCCTGAATGCAGGGTACATTAGTGAGCCTCTCTGTTCCTATGCCTGGTATCCCATGATTGCTAGGACCTGCTCCTTTAAGTCCCACTGTTAGTTTCTGCCATAAAGTGACATCTGAGCAGAGACTTGAAGAGTAAAACATGCAGATATACAGAGGAAGAACATCCTAGGCATAGAGAAAAAAGGAAGGTTCAAGAGGAATGCATTGACATTTTCAGGCAATAGCAGCAAATCACTGGCTGGAGAGAGTAATCAAGGGGAGAGTTGAAGGTGATGTTGGATGATAACTGGTAACTGATACATAACATACAGACCCCTGTAAACAGTCATAAAGACTATTCTTGGTGATACCACAAGAGAAGTGTCATTTATATTTTATCTGTTTTTTGGGGGAGGGTGCTGGGGATTGAATCTGGATCCTCATGCTTGCTAGGCAAGCAGTGTATCACTGAGATACAACCCCAGGCCCGTGGCTTTTTTTTTTTTTTTTTGGATACTGCTATTGAATCCCCATGTGTGCTAGGCAGGCACTCTACTACTGAACTATATCCCCACCCCTTTACCTTCTATCTTAAAAAAACTACTTGGCTATTTTGGAAAAGAAAGAAGATAAGGGTAGAAATAGGCTACTGCAAAGACCAAGTAAGAAATGAAAGCAACTTGGACTGCTGATCGAGCAAGTAAAAGGTAGTTAAACTTTGCTTTTATTTCAAAAGTATGGGTTGGATGTATGTAGGATACAGGGTAAAGAAAGGACAGAAAGATGAATCCATGATTTTTGGCCTGGGTAATTGAAAGCAGAGTATTGTCATTTACTTGGATGGGGAAGGAGAAATAAGATTTGGGGAGGGAAGATCAACAATTTAATATTAAATATGTTAAAATGATGTATGAGCTGGGTGTATTGGCATATATCTGTAATCCCAGCACCCTAAGAGGCTAAAACAGAAGGATTATAAATTCAAGCCCAGCTTAGGCAGTTCAGTGACTTACCAAGACCCTGGCTCAAAATAAAAAAATGGGCTAGGGATGGGGATGTCTATTAAGCATCTAAGTGGAAAAGTTGAGTAGACAATTGGATGTATGCATCTGTAATTCATAAAATATAAATGTAGGAGTCGTGGGGCATAAATGGTGTTTAAAGCCATTGACATTAAAGCCATTGACATTAAAGCCAAAGACATTACTGAAAGAGGAAGAGACTTAATAGAAAAAAGCACTAGGAGTGAATCCTAGGCTCCTCCATTATTTAGGGCAGACGAGGAAGACTGAGTAGTCCTTGAGTTCAGTGAAGAACTGAGGCTTGTGTGCCAGAAGCCAAAAGAAAAGTAGATTTCAGAGGGTATAATCTCCTATAGCCACAGTGTCAGACTTGGCCATGAGAATGAGTAAAATATGGACTAGAACTGATGTGTTTCTATGAAATGTTCATTCTCTTTTTCTTAAGTATATTAAATGAAAAGGAAACTTTTTTTTTTTTTAATCAGTACCAGGGATCGAACTCACGACTGCCTGCTTGCAAGGCAGGCGCTTATGCCACTGAGCTAAATCCCCAGCCCCTATTTTTTTTAAAGTTTTTTTTTTTTTTTGAGACAGGGTCTTGCTCTATAGTTCAGACTGGCCTTAAACTCACAGCAGTCCTCCTGCCTCAGCCTCCTGAGTGCTGGGAATATAGGCATGCGCCACCACACTCGGCTATTTTTTGATGAGTGGAAGACTTACTTGCTGTAAAAAGAAGATAATTGTGGCTTGGAGTGTAGCTGGGTGGTAGAGGCCTTAGGTTCAGGCTCCAGCACCAGAGAGAGACAGAGACACAGGCACAGACAGAGGAGCCAGGGATGTAGTTAAATGCAAAGGCTCTGGGTTCAGTCCACCATACTGCAAAAGTGGGGGACAGGGGAGTGTGTAATTGTTAAATGACAACAAGACAGTACTACTACTATTACATTTCTGTTAGCTACTACTGCCTGAGATCTCCTGCAGGTTAGCATTACTAGAGAAATCCTAAAGACTCTAGTACCAAATAAGAAAATATAAAAAACTGAAAATAACTTTCTTATAACACTATGCAGTAGCTCAGCAAGATAACCCCTCTAAAATTTCATGTATTGGTCCTGTTTTTGACAAAGTACCACACTAAACTGCTTTGGTTTTTGAATCTTTTGCTAATTCCATGACCCATAATGAAAGCTGGGACTCAGCGGTGCCTTTCTGTCCTCAGGGAGTGTCTTGGATCACAGTTTGGAAAGCCTCATCCACCGCCTTCGTGGTCTGTGTGACAACATGGAACCCGAGACTTTCCTTGACCATGAGATGGTGTTCCTCCTTAAGGGCCAGCAGGCCAGCCCGTTTGTCCTCAGGGCCCGGCGCTCTATGGACAGGGCAGGGGCACCCTGGCATCTGCGCTACCTGGGACAGCCAGAAATGGGCGACAAGAACCGCCACGCACTGGTGCGGAACTGTGTGGACATTGCCACATCTGAGAACCTCACCGACTTCTTGATGGAAATGGGTTTCCGCATGGACCATGAGTTTGTCACCAAGGGACACCTGTTCCGTAAGGGCATCATGAAGATTATGGTGTACAAGATCTTCCGCATTCTTGTGCCAGGAAACACAGATAGCACTGAAGCCCTGTCACTCTCCTATCTTGTGGAATTAAGTGTCGTTGCCCCAGCCGGGCAGGACATGGTCTCTGATGACATGAGGAACTTTGCTGAGCAGTTGAAACCTCTGGTTCACCTTGAGAAAATAGATCCCAAAAGGCTCATGTGACATCTGCGTCTGTCAAACTATCTGTCCTCACGTGTTAGAAAAAAGAGGATATAAATGTCCCATTTCACCACTGCCAGGCAGGCATTATTCCTTTGAGAAGAAGGGTGGCAAGGACGTAGTTGGCTCTGTGCATGGTTTCCTTCATGTGGTAGTTTTACTTTCATGGTGGTCTGCTGTGTGTGTGTGTGTTTGTGTGTGTGCATATATGCATGTGCAAACGCTACTGAGCATTGAAGGCAGGGCCTTCGTACTGAGCTACACACCCAGCCTTTTGGTTTTTTATTTTTGTTTTTGAGACAGGGTCTTTCTGTATAGTTTAGGCTGGTCTTGAACTCACTGCATAATCCAGCCTGGCCTCTAACTCTTGGTGATCCTCCTGTCTTAGCCTCCCAAGTGCTGGAATTACAGACATGTGCCACCACGCCTGTTGCCCAGCCTTTTTTTATTTCTCTGTTTTGAGGCAGGGTCTTGCTCCATCACTAAATTGTCCAGGCCAGTCTCAAATTTGCAATTCTTGTGCCTCAGCATCCCTGAGAGCTGAAATTATAGTTGTGTGCTGCTATGTCCAGCTCAAAGGCCTGGGAAGCTTTTTAAATTAAAGTCTCAGAATAACAAGGAGAATCTGGCTAATCCTTCTGCATAAAGAGGAAAAATTGGTGTAAATTAACTTTTTTTTTTGCATTGGGAGTAATTAGCTTTTGGAAAGAAAAATTTCATTTCACCATTCATGTTGTATAAGGCTGTGATAGTGAATGTTTTTGAGTTTTTGGTAATACAAACAGCCTGCTGCAGTGTGTATGCCACAGGATTGCCACCACTGGTATGAGGTTTGTAACAGATTGTAAGTTTGTGTTGTATAGTAATAAAGGCTCCATATAACAAGAAATGTCTAATTCTGATTCTTTACTCTCTTAACTGCAAATTTAGGGTAGGTTCACTACCAATTGTAGCAAGACAGTGCTTGCTTGCTTTTTTTTTCCTTTTTCTTTTGAGGCAGGGTCTTGCTGTGTAGCTCAGGCTAATCTCAAACTCACTGTGTAGCCCCGGCTGGCCTGAAATTTGAGGTAATCCTCCTGCTTCAGCCTTCCAAGTGCTAGAATTTTAGGCATGCACCACTGCATCTGGCTCCCTGTGTTTATTCATTCATTTTTTTCAACAGAAAAAGTACTTTATAATACTATTTTGTAAAAAAAAAAACAACACATTGTGTACCTTTTAAATAAACTATTTTTTCCCTATGGATTTATGTAAAGTCAGTGAGTTAATACAAGAGAGAAAGTGAATAGGGTGAAAAATTTCTAAAAGTGTCAAATTATAGCACTTGATACAAAGATAACTACCATAAAAATGTACATGCCACAATACATTAATTTATAATTTAAAATATACAATAAAACATTTATAAAAATATCAACCTTAATTTTTATTATAAGCCAGTGAATTACTCAGAAGAATGTTTATTAAAATTTACTAAAAATGAAAAAATATTGCAACTGAGGTAAAATTTTAAAAGTAAACAAAAGTATCCTTTGTAAGGACCAAAAAGTGAACAGAGAGCAGATGACATTTTCTGAGGACTGTCACTCCTTGATACTTTGAAGCAGCTTCAACAAGTGTGACTCGATTTGGTAGTCCAGGGCTCTAACTAAATCCATAGAATTGTACCCAGAGTCTGTTTCTTTCTTTCTTTCTTTTTTTTTTTTTTTGGTACTGGGGATTGAACTCATGACCTTGCACTTGCCAGGCAGGTGCTTATGCCACTGAACTAAATCCCCAGCCCCAGAGTCTGTTTCAATTGTTGGATCAGCTCCAGTTTTTTGTTTGTGTTTTTTATTTTTTGTTTTGAGACAAGGTCTCACTATGCAGTTCAGGCTACCCTTGAACTCATTTTGTAGCCCAGGCTGGCCTTGAAAGCAGTGATGCTTGTGCTTCAGCCTCCTGAGTACTGGGATGAGAGGCGTGCACCACCACACCCACCCCAGCTCCATTTTCTAGAAGTATCTTTACACGTTTCACATGATGCCCATGTACAGTGTAAAGCAAAGTCCCTCAATTCCAGTCATAATCATTTGCATTAACTCTGCAATCAAGCAGCTTTTGACAGTATCTTTGGTCTTTACTACAGGTCAATGACTGCATTTTCTCAATCTTAAAACGGGAATCAGCACCATTCTGAAGTAGAATCGCTACAGCTATTTGCCCATGTGCTGCGGCCCACATCAGTGGAGTGAAACCTTTGTCCACATGATTAATAACATTTTCTTGTTCAATGCAAATATCCAGGTTGGGCATCCCTATCCAAGCTGCCAACTGATGAACAGGGAAAGGATTCTCTAACAGGTATGGTAGAGATTTCATTTCTTCTGCATTTGTTGGTTAAAGTAATTGACTGTGATGGTTAAGAAATGCTTTGTGGCAGAGGCAGTGTAGAGTATCTTACTTGAACTCCAGGAGAAGGAGAAACATAGATATTGCATTCATCTTTAATTAGGACAGATGCCACCTCCAGGTCAGAATTAACTGGATCTTGAAATTTTTTACTATCTTATTCATTTAAGGATTTCACAAATCAGGAACATGCATTCACATTAAGCGGTTGGGCAATATGAATTTCATTCCCATGACAACACCCTGAACTGATCCTTCCTCTGAATTTGGATCCAATGGATGTTCATGCCAGAGAGACCGTAGGTAATGGAACACTTCCACTATCAGGTGGGCTGTAGCCAGGTTCAATGTCATAGCCATGATTCCAACTATAGTTTTTGATAAATAAAACATTTCTTCATGATTTGCACTATCCAGTACATTCTTAGAATTTGGATATTAAAAAATCTCAAGCCCAGGTTTGTTTGGGCTGTGACATCATTTGCCTTCTGGCAAAAAAGTTTCCACATCGATGCACAAGAGAGGATTTCCAGGATTTTGGTTTGCTGGGTTTTTTCTTTTTTTTCTTTTTGGTTTGCTGTTTTTTAGCTGCCTTTATGCTCCACGGTTCACCTGATCGAGTGCATAGTCCTATAGCATGCGGTTCCGGAACTGTCCTAAATCCTCCTCAGGTCTCCTTGCACTGGCAAAGAAGGGCACCCAGCTGCGGGAGAGCTAATTCCCTCCGAATTTTAGCCTCACCCAGGGGCACCAGAGCTTTTGGGGTCTCTCCCAGCCTGGGGAGACAGCAAACTTGCATATCCTGTCCCTTTGTGGTCACCAAGAAATGTTGCAGAATTCCACAGATTGGAGAGACTTTAAGTG
>PVJX010046307.1:0-12344 GCA_004027295.1 Dolichotis patagonum | reverse complement strand
CTATAGGCCTATGACCCTGTTTCTATGCTCACACTAGCAAGCGGACAATCCTTCAGTGCTGTCACACTAGCTCAAGCTCACCTCAGAAGTCCTTTACTGTTCTGGCTGCTGATTGGGCCTCCTTCCACATGCCCCTGCTCTCCCATTTCCTTTAAACTGCCTTGGCTGTTCTTATTCAAAAGGAACTTGTGTTTTTATTCCTTAATACACATGCAGATCCTGACTATGTGAATATACCCTTACTTCAGTAAAAAGTCCATCTCCTTGTTTCAATATTTGTTTGTCTTTTTGAGACAGGGTCTCACAATGCAGTTCAGGATGCCCTAGACATCACTTCATAGGCTAGGGTTGCCTTAAACTTGCAAGGATCCTCCTGTATCAGCTTCCTGAGTGCTGAGATTAAGGGAATGTTCCACCACACCTCACACAGTGTTTCAAATTTCAGGTCAAAGTCTAAACACACCCCAAAGGCTGCAGCAATTTTTTTACATTTGAAACCAACTCTGGTTTCCACCCTCCTATTTATCACTTCTCTACATTCCTGAAGAGAGCAGTTTGCAGTGTTTCTCAGTGGGGGATTAAGAGGCAACACCTACAGGAACTTGCTTGCTGCAGGAACTTTCTCCTCACTAGCTAATGCATCAACATAACCCAAATAACTTCAAAACATTCTAAACCCTATGAAAAGCCTTGCTTCATGAGTTCAATTATAAGAAAGTGTTGATTTACTTGCCTTATAAATATGGAACTAGCTAAGAAAATGGCCTGAGGAAACATAGAAAAATTAGTGGTTTTGTAAAGAATTACAATGAGAATAGACAATGACCTAAGGCTTGAACCAGCAGGAAAATTTCTCCCCCACAATAAAAGGCAACTTCCTGTCTACTATTGTGACTCGCAGCTGCTAATTACTAAAATTCTGAGACAACATTAATGTAAGTACAAACAGCCAGTTTATCTCTAAACCCTGTTTCCTGTAGACCCCACAGGCTGAGGAAATGGGTTGGACAAACTAGGCTGAAAATGGTTTTCTTCTGGGTGTGGTGATTAAGGCCTGTAATCTCATCACACTGGAGGCTGGTGAAGGTGGGAGGCCTGGAGTTCAAGGCCAGGCAGACTACACAGATACACTTTATATGCAAACAATAAAACATAAAACAGAAAAGTATGTAGAAAAAGATAGATAGATAGATAGATAGATGATAGATAGATAGATAGATAGATAGATAGCTATAGATAGATGACAGACAGATAGATAGATAGATAGAGGTCTATTTTAAATCCACAGAGCCACTCTTACCTGGCCGGTTGACTACCCAGGTGAGAAGCATTCCAAAAGTCAAGGAGACCTTCTCATTTCTTATTTTGATACCAGACCTCCTCACACAGTGTTGTGAGATTACGAGTTCTGTTTATGAGGTAACAACGTTGTGAGTAGAGGTCTCACATAACCAATGCAGAATGAATTTTTTTCTCACTTTGAGGACAGAACACGGGTTTATCCCCAAACCACTACACTCCTCAAACACAGCTGTGCCTTGAGCTGCCTAAAAAGACATTCCAACCTTACAGTGGTTTTTCCCACTACCTTCCAGAGCTCACAAAATTCCATCCCATTTCCAGCTCCAGTACCATCAATTTACCATTGCGATGCTTCAGGGGTTCCGAGGATCCTTTGCAGCCCTCAGTAAGAAGAAGTCAAAGAAACTAGAGGTGAGCTCAGCTACAGTCTCTCAGCACTGAACTCACAGTGAGCACTTATGCACCAGGCCCAGGAAGAGCCCTCATCCCTTGGCTCACCTGATTGGGTGTGCAGCCAGCCCCACCTTTATCAATGATTGGCTCCTGGGCCAGTCACTCTCCTGTGATGTCACCCTCACTTGCCAATACTCATACTTCCCTTTAAGGGCTTAACTGCTGGCTTCTCATAGCTGTCCTGCATTTGCTAAAGGGCTTAGTGCACTTTCCTGAAGCTGGGTCCTAAATGTTCCCAGGTCAATGTCCTCTGAAAGAACAAGTACCCTCAGGACAAAAAAGATTATTTCTCCAGATCAGAACAGGACAAACTGGAATGGGTAGCAGCTGCTCTCAGGAATGAGGCCATAGGCTTTATTGCCCAGATTTTCACAGAGTCTCTCTTAGTCTGCTCATTTTCATTGAACTAATTATTATGTGTCCACCAAGAGAACTCCATTACAGTGTAAATGAAGAAACTACAGAAACACAGTAAAAGGTTTATGGGAAAAAGTAAAGATGAAGAAAAATCTAAATATCCAACTGCTTTAGAAAAGCTTTGTTCTGTAGTCAGTGTCATGAATCATACCTAAATTTTGAAGATAAATGTAATAAAGCCTGAGGTTCACGATTGCTGAAACAGTCCCGCATTAGACACACTAGATCACTTCCTGGTGTTGAGTGTGGGATACACACTTTAGATTGTAAGTGAAAACACTCTTGGCATCTAAGTATATATTCCACTCTAGGTTCCTTATATTAGTGCACTAGCCTGTCACCTAATTGTTGATTTAATCTAATATCTAAGGTTACTTTTAACCAACCCATAAATTTTAGATCTAAAACAACATGAAAGAAAATCTAATGAAGCTGATGTAGGAATTTGCAGGCAGGCAATGGTACCTGAGTTGGGATTGTAGAGCCTGGCACAGGTTCCATGGAAAGGGCTTTTATGCCTCTTTAATCAATGCAGCCAGGAACAAAGGCCCTCAGTTATGTGGCCACTACTTCTCACAGGTAGCTGTCTGACCCTCATCTGTTTTCTTTCTTCCAAAAGAAGCGTTTTAATTTTCTGTTTCAATCCTGCTACCTCTAAGCCCTTATTTTTATGAATGTTATATTCACTTATTCCAAATAGGCCTTGGTAGGGTGCACACCCCCACCTGAGACCAAGACAGATAGAAAATCATTTGTCTTCTTTTTTATGGATTCCACTTATTGAGCAACTAAAAACTTTTTCTTTTCTTTTTTACTCTCTAGTAAAATAAGGAAGAGTATCTCTCCTCAGTTCCTGCTTTTTTCCACAGCTACATTCCTTGTCCTTGTGAGTCCCTGAGCTCAGTTTTTACCAAATTAACAGCTTCAATAATTTTCTGTGTTCTGTTGATTACTAGTTGGCTATTGATAATAGTCTTGCTCTCTACCTAATAACAGTGCCTCTTTAATAAGAGATTTTCTTATAAGTTTGCTGATGGAGTTTTAATTACCAATCATGTATCTAACCAGATTTAATGTCAAGTGTATCTGATATCAAGTACATAAATTTCTGTTTCTAAACATCAAGATACTGACTTATCTGAGCCCCTAATTCACTCCATAGAAAAGATTGGAAACCTGGCACTTGCAGGTTCCATGTGAAATTCCTGCACATCAGTTAGCACATTGTCTGTGTGACACCCTCCACAGTTCACAGGCACTTTATTGGTCTTGATGTTAAATAAACTCTGTTATTAATGCAGTTTGGAATTATGAGTGTCTTTGTACTTACCAAAAGTAAAGGCAACTGAATTTTTGTCTTTCTGCATTTGTGATACTGAACTTTCTATCACTGTGATATAGTATCTGAGAAATTCAGATATTGGAAATGGAATTTTTAGTTGAGGTGTATTTTAGCCCATACTTTCTGCAGATCAGGCCAGAGTGGGGATATGAGACAAAGCACAAGAGGTGATCTTATATTTGTAAAGATGTAGAATAAGAAATGAAGCAGCTTCATCGAAGGAGGAAGGGTCCAAGGGCACAATGTGTGTGTGGGTTTGCTGTTGTCTGCGTTTATGTCTCTCTTTATGTGTGTCTGTGAGCACACAGGGATTCTACAGTGCCACCTTGAGTCCTCTCTCCATTGTTTCTCTGCAAAGCTCAAGACCTGCATCACAGTGCAGCTCATCCCCTCAGTGCCCTAAAGCTCCATTTTCTGTCTCCACATGGTTGTTCTGTCATGGTGCAAACCAATCTCATTCCCTTTGTCTCTCATACGGTGATACACAGCGCAGTCCTCATGGTCACAGAGGGCAGCTGCCACAAAACAGGGTCTGGGACTGGTCTCTGGAGTTGAATGCATTGTACTGAATTAAAGCCTGTAGTAAGCACAGCCTCCAGCACCTGTGTGCACAAATTATTACAGTTGTAGAAACTGATCAGGAGTAAAAATAGGAGACAACACAAGCTGATAAATGACAATGTTATGCAAAAATGTGGAACAAAATCAGTGTTTATTGACTAGAAATGCTCCATATGCTGCCTTCTATTCAAGCTGAGCACTCAGAGATGTGATACCAGACATGTCCTATATCCAGCTCAGATGACACTGTGTCCAGCTCCAACCTGATCTATCCTCTCTCTGTCATGTAACTCCTCATATTCCCCAGGCAATCACCAGGATTCGGGTATTTGGATTGAAGGAAAGCACTTAGTCCTCTAGCAGTGCCTCCTTAAGTAGAAAATGGCCCCTTTAGGGGTTTAAGCCTGGCTTTGCTGCCATTCTCCCTGTGTCCATTTTCCCTGGACAGGTGTCTCTGATCTGGGACACAAAGCTGACAGAAATCAAAGGTCCTTTTACAGGGTCCTAGTGCTTCATGGGATTTGAGATTTCCTGTTCCACATCCAGTGTTCTCAGGGCCTTCCTTCATGGTATGGCAGTCCCTTCAGTGTGGGAATTTTAAAAAAAAGATGTAAACTTGTAAAGGCCTTTAAATTCCAAGTGGGATTTCCTACAATCTGCATTGGGGTCCTGGAGAGTTATCATCCATCTGTGGAGAAAATAACTTTTCTGGTCCAGAACCATGCTGGTGTTGCCAAAGGAAAACCAGGACATTTATGGATAAAGAAATGCTATACTCTTGCAGATTGTCTCCACCAAGGCCCGTTATAGAAGAAAGATAAATATGGAATGCAGTCTTTAAAGGCTTCTAATTTTAGATCATGCAAGGATCCAGGTCCTGGAGGAACATGCCCCATTTTGGAAACAGTTTTTGATTGAGGTGCAGGGCAGGTCCCCTGTTAAGTTCCCTTCTGCTCTCCCCACTACAGGCAGGGATCTGTCTTGATCTTATGCATGTCCCAGAGTGTCTCCTACACACTGAAAATGGTGACTCAATATCAGCACCTTGGGCCACTAACCCTGGTGTTGTGATTTCTGTGTCACCAATTGGAGGCAGCACTCCCTGTGAGAGAGTTCATCTCCAAGAGACAGACCATGTTCTACATGTCATATTCTCACCAGGAAGGACACAATGCTGGTCTGGTGTGCTACAGATACTGGTCTTTTCTATTCCTCACCTCAGAAAACAGGATGGATGTTGTCACAAACATCCTTGAGTTTTTCAGGTGTTTGACCAGTTGTTGAAGGCACATGTGTCTCAGGTGTGTCCTTCTGGGCCTGTGTCTCTAGCTGCACCTCATGATGAACCTGTGTCCCTCAGCTCCTTCAGCTCTAGTCCTCTGTCATCACACTGTGTGCCTGACACTGTGGGATTCTGTGTTTTCTATGATTTCTTATTATGTGACACCAACAAGAAAAGCCCTTATCACCTAACAACTGTTCCTTTCTGTGGACAGCCCATTTGCTTTCATTTACTTCACAGATAAACTATTTTAAATACTCAAAGTGATATTTGAAGGTTGGGTGTTTGCTCTGTATTTGGAATTCTTTATGATCATATAAGATTCATTTCTGGAAATATCTTTCCTGATCACCTTCCAGCTGGGCCAAATTCTGTACCCATTTCTCAGTGATTAATTCTCACTTCCCCCTGTCAGGGCCTTCTATTATACTTATTAATATTTCTTTTGTGATTCTGAGAGTTTCTGGAGGTAACACATGGTCTGTGTGTTGTCTAGGAGCATGATGTGGTCATGTCGTGGTCTTCTCTGTCCTCCAGTCATCCAGCACCTCCTTAACTGTGCTCCCCACACTGTGATTCTGAGTTACCTGCTGTACCAGGAGGCGGGATCCACTGGGGTTCTGGATATTCTGTATCTCTTGGTTAATGGGTGATCATTTAGTCTGACATTTTATTTATTTCATGAGTTAATGAAAAGATATTGATGTTTATTTTACCCAGAATTTTGTAGATTTGAATATGTGGATAATAAATTCCTATTCATTTAGAGGCTGGAGCATATCTAAATACAACTTCAGTAGCAAAATCTGAACTCTTATCTCAATCAGGGTCCTAAGATCAACAACTGAATATGACATTTTCACATCTATGATTGAACCCACAATAACATGAACCTGGTTGAAAGCAGACCATAAACTTATGACTGTTACTAGCTATACAAGTATGTTTCAATATTTTAGCAAAAGTTAGATATACATGAATGATAAATACAGAATTAATTGAGGCAACCTGTAATAAATAAAATGAATGAAGGCAGAACTATGAGAATTTGTTTAAGAAATAGTGAATATTATGATACTAAGGTATTTAATATTCTATACAAGAGAAACAGAGAAAGATAGAGAGGAGAGAGAGGGAAAGAGAGAGAGAATGGCTACACTGCGTTATGCTATATTTATGAATCCCTAATTTCTAAAGTCTAAAAGGAAAGTGCAGGCTAAAGTCCTGTTCAATGTGCTGTCACAGGATGAGAACACTGAAGCCCCTGGACAATGCCCTGAGTCCAGCCAGGCTGCCTCTCTCCTTTCCTCTCTGAAGTATCTGCAGGGATCAAGTCTTCTGAAAAGTTTGAGAAGAGAGGGCTCTGAGTTCTAACAACATAAATAGGAATGTGATGCATTTAAATTACTAAAATGAAGCATTTATTACTGAACGAGACAAGTCCTTGTCATCCAGACAAAATTAGTACACTCATTTTAGATGATGATTAATTGCCATATTAAAGAAAGCAATTGTATCAATGTGTCTAGAGTGAAGCTGCTAGTTTGGTGAGGAGAAATTTGTTTTTCAGCACAATGAAAGAGAGCTCCATAGGAAACAAGAGTAGCAAAACATGAGCAGGGCTTACATGACAGACTTGGAGTGATGTAGAGAGACACAACAGGAAATGGTTGGGTAGGTAGTGTCACGACAGATTCTGTAAGGACATCCTTAACAACACTACATTTGTACCTGAAGCTGGTTTTTGAGTTCATTGGGCTCAAAAGCCCAGTGCTAGTTAAAAGCATGCCAGGTTTATGTCTGTGTTCATCCTGAGGTCCTCTCACTGTGTCTTGCATAGTAAAACACAACCTTGCCCTTGGAGATAACAGAATTCAGCTACAAGAAAAAGTGGAAAGTGGTTCTTATTTGTGTCAGCAGTGACAAAGATGCAGCCTTGGAAAGCCCAGTTGTAGTTTGGGCTCCATAACAATTACCCCATTCACTGTACAGCTTTCCCAGGAGGCTGGTGAATCCAACTCCAAATAGTAACTGGAGATAGAGCCCCTGGTGACAGTCAAGTGAGGGACAGGGTCTCCCCAGCTTTAACAGGCTTCATTCTGACTCCCAAAGTGTTAGATCAGACAGGACTCCTGAGAGTAAAGGGAGTCATGGAGAATCTTCCATTCCCATACCCTGGCCGCTTATATATCTAGAGACCCCAGGACCCTCACTCAGGGGAATAGCCATCAGGCACAGAACTGTCCACGTTGTTTGAGGTTGCCTGCAGGATGAAGACCTTCCCAACATTCTCGCTGATGGCAAAAATTTATTCTGCTAGCCCCTACCCAAATTTGCACATGTGTGTTGAGGTGGGACATGTAGGATGCTAAGCCAGGGTGACTGTCACAGGAGTCCAAGATCTGGCATTACTGTGTGTGGGAGCTGCCCAGCATGGCATTGATCATGTGAGATTTATCTGTGCCTAAGCTGTGCTATGCTCTTTGGCTTTGCATGGGTGGTTCATGTACTCAATGAGCATGAAAAAGAAATATTGCGGTTTTCCCTCCTGTCTAAAATTGTTGCAGAAAATCCAATGTCAAACCAGGTATAAGGCTCTTTTCACTGAGGAATATAGCAGGCAATTTTAGCGATCTCAACACCAGTGGCCTGGGGGACTACAGCTTCCAAATCACCATGAGGAGCTAGATTTGAAATCAGTTTAAATAATTTGCAAGCAGGAAGACAAGGCAGATGGAAGGTTATTTCATGATTGGCTGCCTTAATCGAATTAAGTCACGTGTTTTCAGGCAAGTTTACTCTAAATAGATTTACTTGAAAGCAATCATTTAATATAATGTAGGAACATCTTGGAGGCAAGGAGAGGGGACACGAGTGGAGCAAGCAAAGTTTAAAGTATCCTTGATTGTATCACTTTGTAGCAACCAAAGTGCTTGAAACAAGTTGGAAGCAAGATACATGTTCTTTTAATTATGGGAATGACAAGCTAGGAACTGTCAGATTGATCAGTGCATTATCAGAAGAAAAGCAGCTCTCAGTCAAGGCTGACTGAATTTAGCAGGGTGCTTACATGACAAGAAGCAGGAGGATAGGCTGAGGCCACCATGTGATTTCTCACTTGCTCTCAGGTCTGTAAGTTTGCCACACTAATTGTGCCTTTACAATTTTATAATCATGCCCTTCTACTGTGAGACCATCAGGCTGTGGCTGCAAATTGCAATGTCCAGAGAACACTTCATGCAGGTGCTTTACTGGTGGAGGGCAGAGGCAGAAGTGTACTTTGCCCATCTGTCTGAGATATAGTGGTCTACATCCATCAGATATGGGTCTTTACAATTCATACTGATTTCTTCTCCAGCATCTCCATCACTCTATGTTTATCATGTGTGCTCCACATCATTTGCTTAGCTCTTCTATATAATTTTTAGTACCTTTTTTGTAATTGTTGATGAGTTTTTTTAACTTGCCCAATGTCTGATTTTTTATGCCTTCTGTGCCTGTGCCAATTTTTAGATTGAATGGTTTTGTTGTCCCCCTAAAACCACATTGAATGACTCACTTTGAGACTTTTGGTTTCTTCCCCATCAGTGCCATGTGAATGGGATTAGGGAGAGTTGGGAATTCTGGGAAGAATTCTGTCGGATCACCTTCTTTTGTTTCTATTTGTGTTTGTTTGTTTTCTATTGAGAGTAGCTAGTTCATTGCTGTGGATTATTCATTGTAAAGATGTTGTTGCTCAATTTCTAATTTTCAGTGATGTTTCCTGGATGTGGTTACCTAGAAGCCTTTGACTCTGTCCCAGCATTCAGCCACCTCTGTTTATTTGATATATGAGGTTGTAGCATATACTGCCTCATACATAGATCACCTGGAGTGGGTCAGAGTATTATTAATGATACCAAGTTAAGATATTGCCATGTCAATTAAAATCACTTCACAGCAGCAGTTATGTTACTATGGTACAGTGATTAAATAAGTATCCATTATGTCATTAAATGCAAAATGAATATCAAACCTGATGACCAATAAAGTGCTACACTTATTGATAGAAAAGAGATCTATACTTATGGCATGAGCACTAAGAGAAACAAAGTATTCACCTGTTATGAACCTAAAACAAGTATCTACTGAATAGAACACATTTTCCTCTATAAATTTAGAACATTATTCAACAGCAATACTGTAATGTACATGAGTTATGTATAGATTCATCAAGTTCAATAGCTACACCTGTCAAGATGGAGCTGTGCGAAGGCAGAGAATGGAAAAAGCAATTAAAAATATTAATAAACTTGATATGAAAAATATTAGTATTTGGAAATGTAAATATGGGAAGATGATGGGGTCTTGAGAACCCGATAATGGCTTGATTCATCCTCTCATGGCTCAGTGGATTAGCAAGTTGTTGGTGAGGGGCTTCATGATAAAAGGGGCTATTTTCCTGGCCTCTTAGTGTCTTACACACAATGCCACTTCTTTTTGTAGACCCTTGTGAGACACTTTTCTTAAACTACCAGAGGCTTGTGCTGAGCACTTGAGTGACTATAAAAAAGATGTCAATGAACCCCAATCTTAAAGATCTTACTCACTCTGCTCCATCCATTGTTGTTCAGCCACAGAAAATGAAGCACAATGAGTTGGAGGAAATTTTCCTCATAAAACTCTCAATGTGGTGACCCATTCTCTTACTGAGTTGCTTAGTGTGGACAAAAAAATGTGGAAGGTAAAGTTATTATCAACCATTATTTCCACAAAATTACAACCACTTGTTCACTAATGAGTTTTGGACTAAGAAAAGATATTAATGAGCTTGATCAATGTGTCACAGGAAAGAGATTTGAGAGACACCTCTTAAGGAGAGTCTCAAAAGTTTGAGCAAAAATTTATACTCTTTTTCATATGAAGGTAAATTTCTCTCTTTGCTGAATAATCCTTCAGGTAATATTTCCTCTAATATTTTACATTCTGTAAAAATGGATCTTCCTAGAAAGTGTCTTGCTTACTTGAGGACACACAAACTCTGTGTGAATTGCTCACATATTTGCATCAGTAAATGATCCTTCAGTGAGCCAGACAGAGATACAATTTTTAAGAATATTTGAATTCAGATTGAAATCTCTGGAAAAGCAGACATTTTGGAAGTGTGATTCTCACACAGGTTAGGAAGAGCAATGTGGATATGGGATTGGAATGAGGTTTCCGCTTCATAAACGATCTTTGTAGTATGTATATCTAGTTCTAAATGGACAAGTGAAATTGTGTTTACTGTGCACAATATGTTGTTTTGAAGTGTATCTGCACAGTGGAATGCAATCACTCAACCAGTTAACAGCCATATTATGTGCTTAAAACTGTAGAGGGATGCAAGATTTTTTCAGTCATAAAACCTAGGAAATAGAGTGCTCAGGACCTGCAGGCTAGGACATTGTACAAAACCAAACCCTGAGCCCCTCTGTCCAAAAATGTGACATCAGTGCCAAACTAAGACATTGCTAGTGAGGGATGTCATGAGCAGATGAGGACCCTAGGTATGAGGAACAAGACACCATTTATATCATGCCAGTGTCTGGGGGTCACTGCACCTCTAATGATGTCTTGATATTAGAAACTGCATCAAAAGAAAACAAAGAACTTTATACTATTATTGAAGACCAAACGACACAGAGTACACATGCATAGGCTTCCTAAAATGCATTTCTGAATTTTCTAATATTATAAAATAGATAACAATAAAACACTAAAAAGGAATGAACAGCTGAAGAATCAACTTTAATGAAGAACTTTCTGAAGTTTCAAAAGTCAAACAATATAGTGTAACTAAAGGCACTGCCATAAGTAAACTCTCAGGGAAGGAATAACACCACACTTAAAGTCTAGGATGGAACAAACAATGATTTTCAAAGGGGGATAGGAAGACAATACACCATATTTAATGCAATATAACCATTGTTCTTGGTTTAAAAAATATAAAAAATCACAAATATTCAAAAACATACAACAGGGGTTTTATGAAACCCCTGTTGCATGGAATTTCTGGTGCTGAACTTAATGTTCTTATTGTGCAATGTGTTGGTTGTGCCTGGAAGGTGGGTTGTCACTTGTGCTCACAGTCCAGTAGCCCATCCACTGAAGAGCTTTCCCAGGAGGTTGGCAGATCCAACTCCAGCAGTAAATACTAGTGACAGAGCCCCCAATGACAGTGAAGGTGAAGGCCAGTGTCTCCTCATGTTTTAACAGGCCAGGTCCTGATTCTCAATGTGTCAGATCAGACAGCACACCTGAGGACAAAGGGAGGCATGATGAGTCTGTCCCTTCCCATATCCTGTCCCTCACAAACAACTAGACAGCACTTAAGTCTCTCCCAGGGCAGCTGCCATTAGACAGAGAGGGGTCCACAGCACCTCCATGTTGCCTGCAGGATGGAGACCTTCACTCCCAACATTCTGGTGACACAGATTTCTTCTGCCAGCACCCAGGGTGGTTTGCATGTGTGACTCAAGGTCACATATATAAGAGGATGAGCCAGGATAACACGGGATCATCACACCTGGCACTGGGTAGTGGGAGCTGTTGCATGTGGCACTGCTGGTGTGGGATTCATCTTTGGCAAATCTGTTCTCTGTTTTGTGGCTTTACATGGGGTGGTGTTGTATATGCTAATCATGTAAAGAAAATATTGGGGGTTTCTGTTTGCCTTCTACTGACCCAGAATTCTGTGGCTTTAATGCTAATTTCTGGAGAAAACCTTTATGAAGGTGATATTCCTGCTCGTGCTGTGGCGTCTACCTTGACCCACCTGCATGGACCTGTGTCATCCATGTTACTCATAATTCATATTCATACCTTCTCCAGGGTTTCTATCTACACAAGTGAACACTGTGCTGGTTCCGATGAAAGATAATGACCTTCCGCACACCAAAGTTTTAACAGAATCCTGGTCAGAGAGATTTTGTGTCTGAGAAGAGTTTCCATCAAATCTTAGGGCAG
>PVJX010046306.1:0-12344 GCA_004027295.1 Dolichotis patagonum | reverse complement strand
GCAGGTCCCCTGTTAAGTTCCCTTCTGCTCTCCCCACTGCAGGCAGGGATCTGTCTTGATCTTATGCATGTCCTAGAGTGTCTCCTACACACTGAAAATGGTGACTCAATATCAGCACCTTGGGCCACTAACCCTGGTGTTGTGATTTCTGTGTCACCAATTGGAGGCAGCACTCCCTGGTGAGAGAGTTCATCTCCAAGAGACAGACCATGTTCTACATGTCATATTCTCACCAGGAAGGACACAATGCTGGTCTGGTGTGCTCCAGATACTGGTATTTTCTATTCCTCACCTCAGAAAACAGGATGGATGTTGTCACAAACATCCTTAAGTTTGTCAGGTGTGCGACCAGTTGTTGAAGGCACATGTGTCTCAGGTCTGTCCTTCTGGGCCTGTGTCTCTAGCTGCACCTCATGATGAACCTGTGTCCTTCAGCTCCTTCAGCTCTAGTCCTCTGTCATCACACTGTGTGCCTGACACTGTGGGATTCTGTGTTTTCTAGGATTTCTTATTATGTGACACCAACAAGAAAAGCCCAGGAATTTAGATCCTTATCACCTACAAACTGTTCCTTTCTGTGGACAGTGCATTTGCTTTCATTTACTTCACAGATAAACTATTTTAATACTCAAAGTGATATTTGAAGGTTGGGTGTTTGCTCTATATTTGGAATTCTTTATGATCATATAGGATTCATTTCTGGAAATATCTTTTCTGAGCACCTTCCAGCTGGGCCAAATTCTGTACCAATTTCTCAGTGATTAATCCTCACTTCCCCTTGTCAGGGCCTTCTATGATACTTATTAATATTTCTTTAGTGATTCTGAGAGCTTCTGGAGGTAACACGTGGTCTGTGTGTTGTCTAGGAGCATGATGTGGCCTCCTCGTGGTCTTCTCTGTCCTCCAGTCTTCCAGCACCTCCTTAACTGTGCTCACCACACTGTGATTCTGAGTCACCTGCTGTACCAGGAGGCAGGGATCCACTGGGGTTCTGGATATCCTGTATCTCTTGGTTAATGGGTGATCATTCAGTCTGAAATTTTATTTCTTTCATGAGTTAATGAGAAGATATTGATGATTATTTTACCCAGAATTTTGTAGATTTTAATATGTGGACAATAAATTCCTATTCATTTAGAGGCTGGAGCATATCTAAATACAACTTCAGTAGCAAAATCTGAACTCTTATTTCAATCAGGGTCCTAAGATCAACAACTGATTATGACATTTGCACATCTATGATTGAACACACAATAACATGAACCTGGTTGAAAGTAGACCATATACTTATGACTGTTACTAGCTATACAAGTATGTTTCAATATTTTAGCAAAAGTTAGATATACATGAATGATAAATACAGAATTAATTGAGGCAACCTGTAATAAATAAAATGAATGAAGGCAGAACTATGAGAATCTGTTTATGAAATAGTGAATATTATGATACTAAGGTATTTAACATTCTATACAAGAGAAACAGAGAGAGAGAGAAGGAGAGAGAGGGAGAGAGAGAGAGAATAGCTACACTGCATTATGCTATATTTATGAATTCCTAATTTCTAAAGTCTAAAAGGAAAGTGCAGGCCAAAGTCCTGTTCAATTTACTGTCACAGGATGAGAATACTGAAGCCCCTGGAATATACCCTGAGTCCAGCCAGGCTGCCTCTCTCCTTTCCTCTCTGAAGTATCTGTGGGGATCAGGTCTTCTGAAAAGTTTGAGAAGAGAGGGCTCTGAGTTCTAACAACAGAAATAGGAATGTGATGCATTTAAATTACTAAAATGAAGCATTTATTACTGAATGAGACAAGTCCTTGTCATCCAGACAAAATTAATACACTCATTTTAGATGATGATTAATTGCCATATTAAACAAAGCAATTGTATGGGTGTGTCTAGAGTGAAGCTGCTAGTTTGGTGAGGAGAAATTTGTTTTTCAGCACAATGAAGGAGAGCTCCTTAGGAAACAAGACTAGCAAAACATGAGCAGTGATTCCTATCCAGGCTTACATGACAGACTTGGAGTGATGTAGAGAGACAGAACAGGAAATGGTTGGGTAGGTAGTGTCATGACAGATTCTGTAAGCACATCCTTAACAACACTACATTTGTACCTGAAGCTGGTTTTTGAGTTCAGTGGTCTCAAAAGCCCAGTGCTAGTTAAAAGCATGCCAGGTTTATATCTGTGTTCATCCTAAGGTCCTCTCACTGTGTCTTGCATAGTAAAAACACAACCTTTTCTTGGAGATAGCAGAATTCAGCTGCAAGGAAAAGTGGAAAGTGGTTCTTATTTGTGTCAGCAGTGACAAAGATGCAGCCTTGGAAAGCCCAGTTGTAGTTTGGGCTCCATAACAATTACCCCATTCACTGTACAGCTTTCCCAGGAGGCTGGTGAATCCAACTCCAGTAGTAACTAAAGATACAGCCCCTGGTGACAGTCAAGTGAGGGACAGGGTCTCCCCAGCTTTAACAGGCTTCGTTCTGACTCCCAAAGTGTTAGATCATACAGGACTCCTGAGAGTAAAGGGAGTCATGGAGAAACTTCCATTCCCATACCCAGGCCACGTATATGTCTAGAGACCCCAGGACCCTCGCACAGGGGAGTAGCCATCAGGCACAGAACTGTCCACATTGTTTGAGATTGTCCGCAGGATAAAGACCTCCTCAACATTCTTGCTGATGGCACAAATTTACTCTGCTAGCCCCTAACCAAATTTGCACATGTGTGTTGAGGTGGGACATGTAGGATGCTAAGCCAGGGTGACTGTCACTGGAGTCCAAGATATGGCATTACTGTGTGTGGGAGCTGCCCAGCATGGCATTGATCATGTGAGATTTATCTGTGCCTAAGCTGTGCTATGCTCTTTGGTTTTGCATGGGTGGTTCATGTATTCAATGAGCATGAAAAAGAAATATTGAGGTTTTCTCTCCTGTCTAAAATTGTTGCAGAAAATCCAAAGTCAAACCAGGTACAAGGCTTTTTTCACTGAGGAATCTAGCAGGCAATTTTAGCGATCTCAACACCAGTGGCCTGGGGAATGCAGCTTCTAAATCACCATGAGGAGCTAGATTTGAAATCAGTTTAAATAATTTGGAAGTGGGAAGACAAGGCAGATGGCAGGTTATTCAATGATTGGCTGCCTTCATTGAATTAAGTCACATGTTGTGAGGCAAGTTTACTCTAAGTAGATTTACTTGAAAGTGATGATGTAATATAATGTAGAGACATCCTGGGGACAAGGAGAGGGGACATGAGTGGAGGAAGCAAAGTTTAAAGTATCCTTTTTTATTTTATATAAAAGAGAATAAAACAAAAGAGGGAAGTACCGAGCAGATCAGAACAGGACAACATAGGCAACCCAGTACTTTACATTAACTGGACATCAACAGTATCTAACACCATATCTCTTACTCTGCTATAGTTGAGCATAGTTTCAATTACAATAATATCAAACATAACACAATAGTATAAAGCCATGCATAGAGTGAAAGAATTACAGGGCTTTCTGAACCGAATAACAGAAAATGATCAATGGGTATTATAATATCTCACTTTTGATAAAAAAGAAAAAAATTTGTTTGAACTATCACACATATTCAAATTGCAATAAGACACAAAGGGGTAGATAGAACCAACGGTAGTAGAACAAAAAAAGCATGGTAGGACTTCTAAGAAGGATAATATTAAATCAGCAATAGCTGTCATAATGTTTTCTTCAAAACAGCTGTTCATATCATCACATATGATATAGTAAAACAAAACAGGATAACACCATTCCAACTGATGATTTAAAACTTTGAAAGACTTCGAAGATATGAGATGGGGCCTCATGCTTACCATAAAGTCTTATATACTCTTATCAAATCTCATATTAGGGAGATTATATGGTATTTATCCTTCTGAGTTTGGTTTATTTCACTTAAGAGAATGGTCTCAAGTCGTGTCCATTTATTTATAAATATATCGATGTGATCATTCTTTAAAGCTGAGTAGTACTCCATTGTATAAAAATGCCACAACTTTTTTATCCATTCCTAAGTTGATTGGTACTTAGGTTGTTTCCAAGATCTGGCTATTACAAATTGTGCTGCTATAAACATGGGTGCACATATATCACTGTGGTATGATGTTTTCAGTTTTTATGGGAATATGCCTAGAAGCGGAATAGCTGGGTCAAATGGGACTTCCATACCCAGCTTTTTGAGAAATCTCCAGACTGACCTCCACAGTGGCTGCACCAGTCTACACTTCCACCAACAGTGCAGAAGAGTTCCTTTTTCCCCCACAGCCTCTCGAACACTTGTTGTTGGTAGTGTTTTCTATCTTGGCCATTCTTTCTGGAGTGAGATGGAATCTCAGTGTGGTTTTAATTTGCATTTCTCTCATGAATAATGATGATGAACATTTCTTCATGTATTTATTTGCCATTCATATTTCTTCATATGAGAACTGTATTCATTTCAGATGCCCATTTTTGGATTGGGTCTTTGAATTTTGAGGGTCTGTTTTTTTTTAATTCTTTATAAGTTCTAGACAAAAGTCCTTTGTCTGAGGCACTGTCCATGAAAATTTTTTCCCAATTTGTGGGTTTTCTTTTCACTCGGCTGGAAACCTCTTTTGACATGCAGAAACTCTTTAATAAGATGTAGTCACAGTTATTGATTCTGGGAAGTACTTCCCGTGTATTTTGGTTCTTGTTCATGAATACTCTTCCTACCCCTATATCTTTTAGGATTTTACCTACTTTGTCTTCCAGCAGTTTTAGTGTTTCTGTTTTAATATTTAGATTTGTGATCCACTTAGATTATACTTTACTGTATGATGATAGACATGGGTCTAGTTTCAGTCTTCTGCATATGGACATCCTATTTTTCCAGCACCATTTGTAAAAGAGACTGTCATTCTTCCAGTGAGCATGTTTGGCCCCTTTATCAAAGATGAGGTTGTTCAGTGAGTTTGCAATTGTGGTTGTATCTTCCAATCTATTCCACTGATCCTCGGGTCTGTTTCTATTCCAGTACCATACTGACTTTATCACTGTAGCTTTGTAGTATAATTTTAAGTAGGGGATTGTGATGCCTCCTGCCTTGCCTTTGTTGCTTAGAATTGCCTTTGCTATTCTAAGTCTCTTCTGGTTCCAGATGAATTTTAGGAGTGATTTCTCTAGATCTGTGACGTATGTTACTGGTATTTTGATTGGGATGGCATTTAATCTGTATAGTAATTTTGGGACAATGGCCATTTTTACAATATTTGCCCTTCCTATCCATGAACAGGGGATGTCTTTCCATTTTCTGAGGTCCTCTTTGATTTCCTTTTTCAGGGTATTATAATTTTCATTGTACAGCTCTTTTCTTTCTTTCGTGAGATTGATTCCTAAGTATTTCATTTTTTTGGATGCTAGTGTAAAGGGTGTAGTTTCTCTTATTGCTCTCTCAGTACTTTTGTTGTTAGTGTATCGAAATGCTATTGATTTTTGTGTATTGACTTTGTATCCGGCTACCTTGCTGAATTTGTTAATTATATCTAGGAGTCTTGCAATAGAGATTTGGGGGTCTTCTATGTGAAGCATCATGTCATCTACAAATAATGATAATTAACTTCATCTTTTCCTATCTTTACTCCTTTTATTTCTCTTTCCTGTCTTATTGCTCTGGCTAAGTATTTCCAGTACTATGTTGAATAGCAGTGGTGATAATGGACATCCTTGTCTTGTGCCTGATTTTAAGGTAAAGGCTTTCAGTTTTTGACAATGCAATATGATGCTGGCTGTTGGTTTGTCATAGAGGGCCTTTACCATATTGAGATAAAGAACCTCTATTCCAATTCTCTGCATGGTTCTTATCATGAATGAGTGTTGAACTTTATCAAAAGCTTTTTCTGCAACTATAGATGATCATGTGGTTCTAGCTTTTGGCTCTATTGATATGGTCGATTACATTTATTGTTTTGCATATGTTGAGCCATCCCTGCATTCCTGGGATGAATCCTAATTGGTTATGGTCTATAATCTTCTTGATGATTTGCTGCATCCTGTTTGCCAATATTTTATTGAGAATTTTTGCATCTATGTTCATCAGGGAGATTGGCCTATAGTTCTCTTTTTTAGTTGAGTCTTTCTCTGGTTTTGGTACTAGAGTGATATTTGCTTCCAGGATTGATTTAGGCAGAATTACTTCCCTTTCAATTTCATTGAAGAGTTACAGGAGTGTTGGAGTTAAGTCTTCTTTATATTTCTTGTAGGATTCTTCAGTGAATCCATCTGGGCCTGGACTCTTCTTTTTAGGCAAGGACTTAATTACATTTTCAATTTCAGTAATAGAAATTGTGTTATTCAGCAGTTTTACATCTTCCTGATCCAGCTTTGGTAGTTCACTGTTTGGGGCTGCTAGGCCTGCCCTTCATCCGCAGGGAACTGCCTGGATATTGGCATCTAGGCCGGGTCTGTTTGGGCCCATAGCCTCGCCCTTCATCCCCAGAAAGTCTCCAAGAAAGCAGCATCTCGGCCTGTCTCTTTGGGACACAAAACTCTCAGACTCGTAAAGTGGCCTGGGCTGTTTGGATCGAAAGTCTGAGCAGACCTGCATCTCGGTGCAACTGTTTGAGACTGGTAGGCCTGCCCTTCATCCGCAGGGAACTGCCTGGATATTGGCATCTGGGCCAGATCTGTTTGGGCCCATAGCCCTGCCCTTCACCCCCAGGAAGTCTCCCAGAAAGCAGCATCTTGGCCTGTCTCTTTGGGACCCGAAACTCTCAGACCCGTAGAGTGTCCTGGGCTGTTTGGATCGAAAGTCTGCGCAGACCTGCATTTTGGCGTGACTGTTTGGGACTGGTAGGCCCGCCCTTCATCCACAGGGAACTGCCTGGAGACCAGCATTTGGACCAGGTATGTTTGGGCCCATAGCCCCACCCTTCACCCGCAGGAAGTCTCCGAGAAAGCAGCATTGTGGCCAGTCTCTTTGGGACCCAAAACTCTCAGAACCGCAGAGTGGCCCAGGCTGTTTGGATTAGGAACATTGTGGAGACTGGCATCTTGGCAAGGTCTGTTTGGGACCAGGAACTTTTCAGAAACCAACATTCTGCCCTGACTCTTTGGGACCTGTAGGCCCTTCACTCACAGGGAACCTCCTGGAGATCTGCCAGGGACAAAGCATGGTGTTCTGGTCTGCCTGAGATTCCACAGGCTCTGGGGTGGCCACACCCAGCATTTGCCTTACAACTTAGGGAGCCAGGATCCCACAGAGGGGAGTAAGGACACTGTGTGGAAGCCAAGAGACTGTGGGGGAGCCACTGCCCCTCCAAGAACTGAGGGTGTATAGGTAATTTGCCACACAAGCAGAGAAAGCTTTGGAACACCACTCAAAGTAAGAAAATATAGGAAAATGACAAAAGGAAAGACCAAAAGGCAGGCTCAAGCCCGAGCCCTGCCCAAGAAACCTTAGAAGCTGTGTACATAGAAGAAAAAAGAAGCCATACAAATGAAATGTCTAAAATGATATCAAATGAAATAAATATGAAAATAGGGAAAGCTATGGAGAAATTCAAACCAGAAATACTTGCCCAGGCAAAAGAAGAAATGATAAAAACAGTGAAAGAAATAGTGAATGCATCTAGTGAAAACACAGCTAAAAAATTAGAGAAACACACCAAACAGATAGAATCCCTCAAAGAACAATATAAGAAACAAACAGACTGCATAAAGCAGATTCAAAGAGATATAGAGGAAATCAAAAAATCTATTGAAAGCTGTAAAAACCGCCTCAATGAAAGTGAAGACAGAATTTCAGAACTCGAAGATAAGATTGCAGCCAGTGAGCAGGAAGGACAAGATCTTTTAAATATAACAAAGAATCAGGAAATAACAATTCAACACCTGAAAGATGATGCAAAGAAAAAAAAACATAAGATTAATAGGGATAAATGAAAAAGAAGGGGACTTCCCAAATGATATCAAGAGGATATTTACAGAAGTAATAGCTGAAAACTTCCCAAACATGAGAAGAGAAACAGACATCTGGATAAGTGAAGCATATAGAACTCCAAACAGCCATAACCAAAATAAAACTATACTCAGACACATAATAATCACCATCCCAGAAATCCAACATAAGAATAGAATACTAACAACTGTTAGAGAGAAAAGAGAGATCACCTATAAAGGAAAACATATCAGAATCACGGCAGACTTCTCAACACAAACAATGAAATCAAGAAGAGCATGGAGTGAAGTCTTTCAGATCCTAAAGGAAAACCACTTCCAACCCAGACTGACATACCCTGCAAAACTGTCCTTCAAAATGGATGGAGAAATAAGATAGTTCCATGACAAAGAACAGCTGAAGAACTTCATGAACAACAAACCAAACCTACAAAGAATACTGAAAGACATTCTAGATACACATGGGAGAAAACCACCAAGCAAGGCAGACAATTAAACAGAATGGAAAGCTAAAGACACAACATCAGAAAGATAACATGTCAACAATAAACCAAAATATAACAGTTATAACCATTAATGTAAATGGCCTCTACTAACCAATCAAAAGAAACAGACTTGCAAAATAGATCAAGAAACAACATCCAACCATATGCTGTCTACAAGAAACCCATCTAATCGAAAAGGACACTCATAGACTGAAAGTCAAGGGATGGAAAACAATACTTCATGCAACAGGAAACCAAAAAAAGCAGGAGTGGCAATCCTGTTTGCAGACAATGTGAATTTCATACGAAGAATGTTCCAAAGACATAAAGAAGGTCACTACATACTAGTTAGGGGAAAACTTCAAGAGGAAGAGATAACAATCTTAAATCTATATGCACCAAATTCCAGAGCACTCAGCTATATAAAGCAAATACTAACAGAAAGGAAAAATCAAATAAGCAATAATACAATTATAACAGGAGACTTTAACACACCATTGACCAAAAGGGACAGATCAACTAGACAGGAAATCATCAAAGACATAACAGAACTGAAACACACCTGTGAACAAATGGACTTGATAGATGTATACAGAGTTTTCCATCCAACAACATCAGAATACACCTGCTTCTCAGCAATGCATGGCACATTCCCTAAAATAGACCATATACTAGCCCACAGAATATATTTAAGTAAATGCAAAAGAACTGAAATTATCCCATGCATGTTATCAGATCATAGTTCTGTGAAACTATAAATTAATGATAAAAGAAATTGCAAAAAACCTACAAACACATGGAAACTGAATAATACACTCTTGAGCCATCAGTGGGTCACAGAGGAAATTAAAGAAGAAATTAAACAATATTTACAAGTCAATATAAATGCAGACACAACTTACCGGGTTTTGTGGGATGAAATGAAAGCAGGCCTCAGGGGAAAATTTATTGCATTGTGTTCCGATATCAGGAAGACAGAACGAACACAAATAAACAAACTGATGCTACAACTCAAACATCTAGAAAAAGAAGAGCAAGCCAAGCCCAAAGCCAAAAGAAGGGAGGAAATTATAAAGATTAGAGCAGAAATTAATGCAATAGAAACTAAGAAAGCAGTACAAGGGATCAATGAATCAAAGAGTTGGTTCTTTGAAAGAATAAATAAAATTGATAAGTCCCTGGCCAACCTTATTAAATAAAGGAAAGAAAAAACTCAAATTCATGCAATAAGAAATGAAAATGGTGAAATGACTACAGACTCAGTGGAAATACAGAAGATCATCAACACCTACTTTGAAAACCTCTACTCTCATAGGTTCGATAACACTGAAGAAATCAGTTGATTTCTTGATGGCAGCTATTCTATCTGGAATGAGATGAAATCTCAATGTTGTGTTAATTTGCATTTCTAGAATGAGTGATGGTGATGGTGAACATTTCTTAATGTCTTTGCCATTTGTATATCTTCATCTGAGAAATATGTGTTCATCTCAGCTCCCCATTTTAAGAGAAGGTCTTTAAATTTGAGGTGGTTGATGTTTTTCAATGTTTATATGTTCTTGATATAAGTCCTTTGTCTGAGAGATTGCTGGTTAAAATTCTTTCCCGTTCTGTGGTTTTTCTTTTCACTCTGATGGTGACTTCTTTTGAAGTGCAGAAACATTTCAATAATATGAGATCACAGATATTGATGCAATGAAGTGTTTCTCGTGCAGTTTGCATTTTGTTCATGAATTCTCTGCCTACCCTTATGTCTCCAAGTTTTCTACCTATGTTGTCTTCTAGTAGATTTAATGTTTCTGTTTTAATGTTTAGGTCTTTGATCCATTTAGACTTTAGTTTTGTACAAGGTGATAGGCATGGATCTAGTTTCAGTCTTCTGCATGTGGAGAGCCAATTTTTCCAACACCATTTATTAAATAGGTTATCCTTCCTTCAGTGAACATGTTTAGCCCCTTTGTCAAATATCAGCTGGCTTAGTGTCTTTTTACCTATACTTGAATCTGCTACTCTGTTCCATTGATCATCAGGTCTATTTCTTTGCCAGTACCATGCTGATTTTATCACTGTGGTTTGGTAGTACAGTTTCACGTCAGGAATTGAGATGACTCCTGCTTTGACTTTATTGCCCAGAATTGCCTTTGCTATTTTAGGTTTCTTCTGGAGTGTTTTCTCTGGATATGTGAGGTTATGTCAATAGTATTTTGACTGGGATTGCATTAAATCTGTAAAACGCTTTTGGGAGTATGGCCATTTTCACAATGTTAGTTCTTCCTAGCCAAGTGCATGGACCATCTTTCCATTTTCTAATATCCTCTTCAATCTCTTTTTTAAGCATGGTATAATTTTCAGTATATAGGTCTTTTACATTCTTAGTTAGGTTGATTCCTAAGTATGTCATCCTTTTATATGTTATTGTGAAGGGCAATGTTTCCATAATTTTCTCTAGGTGAGGTTCTTGTTTGTGTACAAGAATGCTATTTTTTTTTAAGTATTGACTTTGTAGCCAGCTAGAGTGCTGAATTTGTTCACTACCTCCCGTAGTCTTTTAATGGAGTTTTTTGGGTCTTTTATATAGAGCATCATGTCATCTGCAAATAGTGATAATTTAACTCCTTCCTTTCCTATCTTTATTCCTTTTATTTCTTTCTCTTGTGTGATTGCCCTTGCCAGTGTTTCCAGAAATATATTGAATAGGAGTAGTGATAGTGTACACCCTTGTCTTGTTCCTGATTTTAAAGTGAAAGCTTTCAGTTTTTGTACATTTGGTATAATATTGGCTGTTGGTTTGTCATAGATGGCCTTCATCAGGTTGAGGTAGACACCATGTAGTCTGAGTTTCTGAAGGTTTTTTATCATGAACATGTGTTGGACCTTATCGAAAGATTTTTCTGCATCTATTGAGATGACCATGTTGTTTTTATTTTTCATTCTGTTGATGGCATGTATCACATTTATTGATTTCTGCATGTTAAACCATCCCTGCATTCCTGGAATGAACCCCACTTGGTCATGATGTATAATCTTCTTGATGATTTGCTCCATTCTATTTGGGAATATATTATTGAGAATCTTTGCATCAATGTTCATAAGTAAGGTTGGCCTATAGTTCTCCTTTTTGGTTGGGTCTTTCTCTGGTTGTGATATCAGAGTAATACTTGCCTCTAGGAATGAATTAGGGAGGATTATTTTCTTTTCAATTTCATTGAAGAGTTTAAGGAGTATTGGCATCAAGTTTTCTCTAAATTTTGTATAGAGTTCAGCTTGAATCCATCAGGACCTGGGCTTTTTTTGTTGGTAAGATTTAATTATGCTTTCAATTTTAATAGCTGATATTGGGATATTCAAAATTGCTATATCTTGTTGGTTGAGCTTTGGTAGTTCATATGTTTCTATAACACTTTCCATTTCCTCTTCATTTTCTTCTCTATGTGAGTAGAGATTTTCAAAGTAGGCTTTCATGATCTTTTGAGTTTCCATGGGATCTGTAGTAATTTCCAACTTTTCACTCCTTATTGCATGAATTTGAGTTTTTTCTTTCTTTTTCTTGATAAGGTTAGCTAGAGGTTTGTCAGTTTTGTTTTTTCTCTCAAAAAAACAACTTTTTGATTTATTAATTTTTTGTAAATTTTTAGTTTCAATTGCATTGATTTCTTCTCTAATCTTTACAATTTATTCCCTTCTATGCTCTTTAGATTTAACTTGCTCATCTTTTTCTACAAGCCTGACAGACACCTTTAGATTGTTTATTTGTGCTCATTCTATTTTCTTGATATGACAATTTATTGCTATGCCTATCCCTCTTAAGACTGTGTTCATTGTATCCCACAGAATACAATAGATTGTTTCTGCATTTTCATTGAATTGTAGGTATTGCTTTATTTCTTCTTTAATTTCATCTGTAACCCACTGGTTGTTC